>CAUYSK010063233.1:0-79092 GCA_963575035.1 Avahi laniger | reverse complement strand
CCATCTGATATCACCCATATCGACTAAGGCCATGTTTCAGGTATTGTATATAAAGCAATTACCACGCAATTAGCTGTGCTTTCTTTCATTCAGTAGGTACCCTCCTGAGTTAAAGCAACTTTGTTCCTAATTGTCAAATATCCATTAGTGTTTCTGATTTAAACCTATTTCCAGGTTGAAACACGGTAGTTAAGCTTTCAGCCTGAGATAATTTTCTTTGTTTGATTCTTTTAAACCTCAGCAATACAAATTATGGGGCTTTAAAATTATGTATATGGGCCGGGCGGGATGGCTCACGCCTGTAATCCTAGCTCTCTGGAAGGCCGAGGCGGGTGATTGTTTGAGCTCAAGAGTTCGAAACCAGCCTGAGCAAGAGCGAGACCCCGTCTCTACTAAAAATAAAAAGAAATTAATTGGAAAACTAAAAATATATAGAAAAAATTAGCCTGGCATGGTGGCGCATGCCTGTAAGTCCCAGCTACTCGGGAGGCTGAGGCAGGAGGATCGCTTGAGCCCAGGAGTGTGAGGTTGCTGTGAGCTAGGATGATGCCACGGCACTCACTCTAGCCAGGGCAACAGAGCCATACTCTGTCTCAAAAAAAAAAAAAATGAATTCTTAAAGGCAGCTCAGAACCCAAGTGTGGCATGCCTGCCCCGGCTCTGCAGTCCAAAGGGTAGGTCCGTCTCACCTGGAAGACCCCCTGGGCATCGGCAGTGACGGCCGTGTGCAGGGGGGTTCGGCCTGAGTGGTCCTGGGCGTTAGTGTCGGCCCCAGCATCCAGCAGCCGCTTGGCGGCGTCAGCCCGAGCGTAGCGGGCAGCCAGGTGCAGGGCAGTCTCGCCTGTGCGGTCAGTGCGTGCCCCGAGCTGGGCCCCCTGGCAGATCAGGTCCGAGATGATGCTGGCCGATGTGTCATCTGCCTCGTCCTCCTCAGTGGGTATCGGTTCCAGGGCCCCACCGCAGAAGGAAGCCAGCATTAGCGGGGTGAAGCCATCTGCAGGGACGAGAGTATGTCACCAGGGAGGTGGGCACAGAGGTCTTTCCAGCGAATAGTACCAAGAGCACCATTTTAGGAGCAAGTGGGAGACGTAGGAGGGCAAGAAGGAGTGACAAATCCTCCCATCTGCACACCCACATCCAGGACGAGGGTCCCTGGGTACGTGATTTATTGTAGGACTTCTAGGGAGCAGGGGACACAGGATAAGGAAGGAAGGGGGTCAAGCAAGCATACAACCTCAGGAAAATTCCCAAAGGGTTATTCCAGCCTGACCCCGCAGGGGACTCTGGAACATGAGTTGTACCCAGAGCTATAATCCAGCTCAAGAAAAAGGAACCATCCCTTTCATACTCCTGCATCCACTAGCTACAGGCCACCCCCGGGGACATAAAATCCCAGGCATTTCTGGCCCCAGTAGCCAGAGGGACTTCAAAAGCAAACCATAGTGTAGGCCATTTGGAGCAAAAACAAAACAAAGCCGGGGCAGGAACACCCTGAAACATGGTAAAGATGGATCTAACATGGTCCAGACAACATAGCCTGCTACACTCTGCACAAGCCTTTGCCCTGGTTTTCCTCGGAAGCCACCTGCATCCCGTTCTCCAGCCTCAAGCCCTGGGTAGAGCCCAATCCCCTCCCTGGCTGGAGGACAGGTATGTGGGCCTGGCCTGGCTAATCTGCATATTCCAGCCCCCTGGCCACACCGATTGGCTCAAGAATAAGCATGTGACCCTAGTCTGTCCAATCGGAATGCATCCTGGCACTTTTGCTGGAGCAGTTGAAAAGAAGATTTTGTAAGATGGGAGCCTAGGGGCAGAGAGAGGAAGACTGAGGCCTGGATGCAAATGTGCCCGCTGCTTCCAGTTACATGACTTAGTAAATCCCTTGATTTACTTAAGCTAGTTTGAGGTGGGCTTTTGTCACTTGCAACCCAGAGTCTCGGTTAACACACACACCCACATAAGTCCCAACACGCCCCAGTTCTGCCCAGAACACGGACTCAGAGGTAACCTCTCACAAGTAGGATGGATAAGAGCATCCTATGGGATGAGGGGCACCGTCCCTGACCTGGGCCTCGCACATTGACATCCATGCCATCGGTATCCGCGTCACCCTGCGGTGGTGTCAGCGCCATGGCTGGTGCCACGCGGATGTCAGCGGCAACCAGGTGGTGTTGAGTCCACTGGCGGCAATCCACGGCCTCCTCGGCCCCCACGCCGGGCTCCTCTACCTGGAGGGACAGGGACACGGGTTCTCAGATCTCACTCTTTGGAGACTGGGAGAGATATTCCCAGGGACAGGGTGGGGCATTCCCACATGTTTGTCTCACAGAGATGCACACACAACCCTGCGAAACCAATAATGATTAGCTTTTTTTATAGATTGGGAAATGGATGGGCCAGAGCTCAGGGAGCTACTGAGAGGTAGAAATGGGATTTCAATCCAGATTGGAGAGAGGGAGAGGCTGCAAACCCACAGTAAGTGATCCACAAAGAGGCACACAGTGTGACACCTGTCAACACACACAGTGGACACGAACACACCAAAAATGAAAATAAGAGAATAATTCCATTGACAACAGAATCAAGAAAAAGAAAACGTTTAGAATTAAATTGAACAAAAGAGGCACAAAACCTGGACTCTGAGAATTACGAATCACTGGTAAAAGAAACATAGCCTGGGCAACATAGCAAGACCCTGTCTCTAAAAAAAAAAAGAAAAAGCTTTTTTAAAAAAAATTAGCCTGCACAGTGGCACATGCCTTTAGTCCCAGCTACTAAGAAGGCTGAGACAGAAGGATTGCTTGAGTCCAGGAGTTCGAGGCTGCAGTGAGCTATGATTGCACCACTGCACGCCAACCTAGGATGACAGAGCAAGACCCAATCTCTAAAAGCAAAAAAAAATAATTTTTAAATTAAAAAAAAAACCCATAGGGGTGGAAAAGGGGTCATTCAAGGACCAGTATTAATTTGGACAGTGGTCTAACAATCAATAAGTCACATGGAATTCCCACCTGGTACCCAAACACGATCAGGACAGAACACTCATATGCAAACCTACGTCTTTACCTTTGCCAGCGCAGCACCTGGACCTCTAACAAGAGCTTGATCAATTTCAGATTCATTGTTCAAAAGGCATGAGAAACATTATGAAAACAGGATAGAATATCCTCAACCAGCCTGCCTAGGGGTTTGAGAGCTCTGGGGCCCCATAGAGCCTGATCAAGCGAGATCTGATCTTATGGACCGAGGCAGGGAAGTTGAGCTTCATGAAACGGGAAAGCTGGGTGACGCACAGCTAAACAGAAAGTGTCAGTCAGAGAGGATGGGACAGCATTTGACACACGTTCAAGTTCCAACCCTGCCCCTTAGTAGCTCTGTGGCCCTGGACAAACCACATTAGAGCAATCTTCTCATTGGCAAAATCGAGATGATGTCATCACTCCACAATGCTAAGATGAAGTCACAGCACAGTTGACCGACACTTTAATATCCACTTTGGGTTGGGAAAGGAAGGAAAAGAGTCTGGACTCAACAGATTCCTTTAGCTGTCGATTGTAACATACAGATGCCTGCATTTCACAAACATTGAAATACACGCAGAGGAAAGGCAGTTGTAAATGGAAGCGCATGTCTATAGCTATTTTACAGGGTCCTCAGAAAGGTGAAATAAGATGTTTTGTGTGCATTAGAGACATTCAGCAGGTGCCCATGTAATGCTAGTAAGAGCCTGTTATGAATGGAATTGTGCCCCCTCTAAAAATCATAAATTGAAGCCCTAACCTTCCATGTGACTATATTTGGAGACAGTGTCTTTAAGGAGGTAATTGAGGTTAAATAATGTCTTAAAGGTCGGGCCATAAGCCAATAGGACTCGTGTCTAACAGGATACACTTAATACACTTATAATTGGAAAACACAGTAGATGTTGACGTCTCTCTCTCTCTCCTCCATGCATACACAGAGGCGCAGAGGAAAGGCCATGTCGGGACCCAGCAAGAAGGTGGCTGTTTGCAAGCCAGGAAAAGAGCCCTCCCCAGGAACCAACCCTGACAGCACCTTGGTCTTGGACTTCCAGCCTCCAGAACTGTGAGAAACTACGTTTCTCTTGTTTAAGCCACCCAGTCTGTGGGATTTTGTTACGGCATCCCACGCCGACTAATACAGAGCCCATGGGTATGGCTCCGACGTAGGAAATGGTAGTCAGGGCTAGCTGCGAGCGCTTCCAGGCTGAGCATACTGAGCAAAGTTGGAACTAACAAAGAGAAGGCAAAGTCGCTGTCTCTGTGCCAAGGGGTCTGCTCCAGGAAGACCCAGGCAGGCCTGGGAGCAGAAGCCTGGCTGGGGAGGGGCAGGATGAGGTAGGAAAAGTTCTACCCACCTGGAGGGACTCTGTGGGCCCTGATGGCAAATCTCCTTCCACCCTCTGAGGCCACAGAGCCATGGCAAGGAGAAAGGGAGGCCACCAAGCAGGACCAGGGAGGTGGGGAGAGCGGAGACTTCCCCTGGGCTCTCCCACTAACCACTGGGGACCCCACCCAGGACCCGGAGGGCAAGGTCATAGGAGGAGCAGCACCTTCAGTCGCTTGGCCTCCGGGCACTCCGTGTCCATCCAGTCTGTGGCCACCTCCCTCATCAGACTCTCACCCTTGGCCATGTTCCTGTGGGGACCGTGGGAAGTAGGGATGTTAGAGGGGACACTGTAGGCGTCCAGCGTGGAAGGCGGATTTGGTGTGGGGTCAGAGCACAGGTCGGAGAAGTGAGGGCAGGGGTCTGGCGTTGGGATCAGGAGTCTTGGGTCATAAGCCAGAGGAGGCAGAGTCGAGACACGGAGAAGTGGGACGTGGAAAGTAAGGTGGGGCTCAGGAGTCAGGGGCGATCCCCAGGGACCACGGAGTCAGAGGTCAGGGGGCTGGACACCAGGTTGCAGGGTGGAATCTGAAGCTAGGGTGAGGTTGGGATCCGAGCTCAGAGTCAGGTCAAGCTGGGGTCCAGGGCTCACAAGGTCCCCATAGTTGGGAACAGGGGTGAGCGGGCAGGGTGCTCACTTCATGCCCAGCGCATCTTGGCCCACGGGCTCCCGCCGGCCCTTGTGGCCCGCGGCCACGTCCTTGTGCAGCGCGAAGCCCTCGGGGAACCAGAGGGTGCTGTGCTCGCGCTTGCGCCGGGCCACCATGACGCCCAGAACGAGGATAATCAGCAGGAAGACTGCACCTGCTGCCAGCAGGGGCAGCAGCGGCACACTTGGCTCCGGGGGCTCCAGCGGCTCCCCTGTGGGCAGGAAGCAGAGGGCCCGGCTTCAGCCACGGGGCGGGGCTTCGGCCACGGGGCGGAGCTTCGCCCATGGGCGGGGCTTTGGCCACAGAATGGCGAGTAGACGGTGGGGCTTCAACCATGGGCGGGGCTTCAGCCACAGGGGCACAAGGCAAGGCTTCAGGGGGAGGGGCTTCAGCCACGGGGGCGGGGCCTCAACCCAGTGGATTCGAGTGGGGTGGGGGATGTGGGGGGAGAGGAGGAGGATTTAACCATGGGATAGGGCTTCACCCGCAGGGGCAAGGCTTCAGCCACGGGGCTGGGGCTTCAATCACGCCTCCTCCCCACCCCTCCTTCAGTGCCCGTAGCTCCGCCCTCATCACCCTCTGGGCCGGACAGCACCTCGCACGTCCCGCAGTGGGTACGGGAAGTCCAGGCGTTCCACTGCCGACAACGCCCCCAGGTAGTCAGCCGCGCTTTGGGCGTCGGGAAAGCAGTGGTCATTCTCGGGGGACTGCAGGCAGAGCCGGTTGTCAATCTCCAGCATCACTACAGAGCTGCGAGGACAGCAGGGAGGGACCAGAGGGCTCAACAGCAGCCTGATGCAGCCCCTGGCACCAAGACCCACCCTCCCTCCCCAGCACCTGGCTCGGAAGAGCCATCTCCGCCCACCATGGTCCACCTGGCTCCCAGCTGGCGTCGAACCCCGCTACACCCCCAAAACCTGTCTTGCTGTGGCCAGCAGTGTTCCTCAAGCTATGAATCCGATGGACGCTGTTTTTACGTCAACATCTCAGTAACTATCCTCGCCCATCCTAGTGGAAGCTCTCGGTGCAGCCCTTTCCTGGGCTGCCGCATTCATCTCCCAGCTGCTGTAAGCGTTGGCTTCTAACAGCTGCAGCTGCTCCTTCTCCGCACGACCCACAGTGGGTACCGGAAGACAAGGCACTCAGCAAAATGGGGACTGCCCCACTTGGGAGGCGACCTTCCCCAGGGCAGTCCGCAGCAAGTGACTGGCTAAGACACAAGGTACACAAGGTGGGAACCAACCCTGAGGTGCTGTGACGCTCCAGGGCTCCCCATGGGATCAGACTTGGGCCAGTCTCCAGCTGGGGCTACCTCCTTCCTTAGTTGCCCATGCCCCACCCTGTTTCCTCGCCGCTCCTTTTCTCTTCAGAGCACCCCCCTCCAGTACATACATGAATCTGAATCCCCATCTCGGACCCTGCTTCCAGGAACCCAACTTAAGACCCTCACTTTCTCCAAATTCCCTCCTTCATTGGGACCTCAGTATCACATGCCCTGATTCAATTCCTGTGTCTCTGGGTGCTTCTTTTCTTTCTTCTTTCTTTCTTTCTTTCTTCCTTCCATCCGTCCTTGCTTCCTTCCTTCCTTCTTTCCTTTCTTTCTTTCTTTCTTTCTTTTTCTTTCTTCCTTCCTTCTTCCTGTATTTCTTTCTTTTCTTTCTTTCTTTCTTTTCTTTCTTTCTTTCTTTCTTGAGCCGAGTTTCATGCTGTTGCCTGGGCTTGGGTGCAGAGGCACCGTCATAGCTCACTGGAGCCTAGAACTCCTGGGCTCAGGGGATCCTTCTGCCTCTTTCCTATTTCTGTCTTCAGTCCCCAGCTACCTCCTGCGGGGAGGGGGGTCTTCCCAGTGCCTCCACATCCCTCAGACTCCGGAAGCCTCAAAGTAACCCTGGCTTTTCACCCTGTGTGCCTGTTATTCAGGCACCGCAGCCGAGGACTGGTACATCAGCCACCCTCCCCCATCCCCTAGGCGTGCCCTCCCCCCACCCACCTCTAAAACCCAGCTCTCCTCTCTGGGGCACGGCCCCACCGGTCTCAGGACTTCTCTTCCTCCTCAGCAATGGCCACGCCTCTCTTGTGGCCTTCTGGTCCTCGACCAGGCCTCCAGCTGGATAATTCTATGTCTTCCATTTCTTCTGGGGTTGGGGGGAGCGCTGTTGTTTTTGCTGTTGTTTCGAAGTTTGTTTTTTTAGAGATGGGAATGTCGCTGTGTTGCCCAGGCTAGATTCCTGGGCTCAAGTGTCAAGTGATCCTCCCACATGAGCCTCCCAAGTAGCTGGGACTACAGGCTGCTGCCACCGCGCCCGGCTCTATTTTCCATTTCTTTAAAAACAAACAAACCTTACACATGTCTTTAACCACTGCCAAACCACCTCCCTCTCCAGAAGGAGGCGGCGCTAGACCTGGCGATTCTGTTCCCCCCATCCCCATCCCCCACCAAGGGACACTTGCTCATATCTGGCTGCATTTTGGGTTGTCGCGACCAGGGGGCGGTGCTACTGGCATCCAGCGGGTACATGCGTTAAGTGAAGTGACACACACAAGACTGCGTCAATGGTGCGTCGCCCCTCCCCTGCCCCGTGGCTCCCCCGGTTCCCTCCGGTGGAGTCACTCACCCGATCACCTCCGGGGCCAGCTCGCGACGGCTCCGGGGCTCGGACTCGGGACTGGGCCGGTGGTAAGGGAAGACCATGGCCTGGCCGTGCGCGTCCAGGCGGAAGCGCAGCGAGGTGCGCAGGATGGCGCTGAGCCGCTGCAGGAAGTCGGCGCTGGAGCGCAGGAGCTCCTCGGGGGGCAGCAGCACCGTGAGCACCAGCACGCCGCGGGCCAGCAGCGCCGGCACCTCGCTGGCACAGTCCAGCCCATCCCAGCCGCACTCCTCCGTGTTGCAGCCCTGGTCGCAGCGGCCATCGGCAAAGTGGTCGGCGCAGTACTTCTCGTACACCGGGCTGGGGACAGAGAGGGGCAGGGTCAGGGAGGGCCCATGCCCTTCCCATACTCCCCATGCACACACAGCACAGAGCACGAGACTCCAGCAATGCTTGCAATAGGGGACAGAATACACTCGCATATGTCAGGTTTTCTGCAAATCCAGTTGTTTGCTGGCTATTAATAAATCAATAATATTAACTAGCTGCCTGCCATGTGCCGGCCACTGCTGCAGGCACCAAGGTTGTGCTCCAGCCACAAATCCCTGCCCGCATGGGGCTGGCATTCCAGTGGGTAGAGATAGATGTTAAAGGAAATGAATGAATGGAATACACAGCATTTCAATTACTCATCAATAGAAGCTAAATATAAACATGCACACAGAGTGCTAAATGGAATGAAGTGCTAAGGAAAAAAATAAAATGCAGGAAGTGCTGGGGGTGACTAGGGAGGAGCTCCCTGAGAAGGTGCCACCATTTGAGCAAAGACTCGAAGGAGGTGAGGGAAGAGCTGTCCAGACAGTGGGAACAGCCAGTGCAAAGGCCCTGAGATGGGACCAAGCCTGGGGTACCTGAAGAATGGCAGAGAGGCCAAGGCGGGCGGAACAGAGTGAGAAGGATGAGGATGGGGAAATAAAGGCGGGGGAAGGTTTGAGGGGGACAAAGGGGTGCGCAAAGGGGAAAGAAGGAGCGGAGCACCGGAATGGGCAGATAGACTGCATGGAGAGACAGAGAGGGACAGAAGAGAGGCAGGGATGGAGGGGGCACGGACAGACTGACAGCCACATAGAGGGGCAAAACACGGGTGTGTGGATGTCAGAAGAGGCACATGGATTAACAGGCGGGGTACAGGGATGGCCAGATGGCCAGACGGATGGGGCACACAGACGAACAGACTGGCATACGGACAGACAAATGGATGGACAGGTTAGGTCCGAGGACGGACAAGCAGGGGTGCAGATAAGCAGTTGGGTGCGTAGAGCAATAAAAGAAATTCGTGGGTGGACAGAAAGACAAATACGGCATGGGGAGGGGCAAATGGAGTGCATAGGCAGACAGAAAAACAGAAAGGCAGGGCACATGGAAGAGCACACAGACAGACAGACACTGGCAGAGAGGCAGGGCACGTGGGAGGAGCAGGTGGGGTGCACGGAGAAACGACGGCCCAAGTGAATGGACACATCAGCAGACAGTCCAAGGACGGACAGACAGACAGGCAGACTGGAGCGGAAGGATGCACAGACGGTAGGAGGACCGGCTCACTTGCAGGCGCGCTCGCGGCCACCGGCGTGGCAGTCAAAGTTGTCGTAGAGGCAGGCTGGCGAGCTGCAGGCGGGGTCGCAGCGGCTGTTGTTGAAGAGGCGCCAGCACTGCAGCGCCTCGCACTGCCGCCAGGGGTCGCCCACGCTCAGCGAGCAGTCGCCGCCGTCCCAGCCGCAGCCCGGGCTGTTGCACTCGCGGTCGCAGCGCTTGTCGCCGCGCTTGGCCTGGCAGGCGGCGCGCGGGCACCGCGGCTCCTCGGAGACCTCGGGCGCCGCGGCGGGGGCCTCGCAGCGCGGCCCGGTCCAGCCCGGAGCGCACGCACAGCGGAAGAAGGGCACGAGCGGCGCGGGGCGGCAGGTGCCTCCGTGGAGACAGGGGGCGGCCGCGCAGCTGGCGTTGGCGACCCCCGGTGGCGACCCCCGGGTGCCACGGCAGGAGGGCCCGGACAACCCTGGGGGGCAGGCGCAGCGCGGCCCGCGGGCCGTCTGCTGGCAAGGGACGCCCACCGGGCACTGCAGCTCCCGGCAGGAGCGCGCCACCCGCTCGCAACGCGGACCCCAGAACGGCTGGGGGTCGGTGTGGGGACAGGCACAAGAGGGGGAGGGGCAGAGGAGAGAAGAAGGAAAAGAGATGGAAAAGTGGGGAAGAGGAGCAAGGGTGGAGCGTAGAGAGAGGGAAGAATGAGGGGTCAACACTTGGGAAGGCTGAGTCCCCAACCTCCCCATGTCCCGCTCGACCTCTCCCCCTTCCAGTGGAGGCCCCACCTGGCAGATAAGCCCCGCCTTCCCGGGAGGCCACGCCCCCAAATGCCAAACTTGCCTCTTTACCCTCAAACATCCGAGTAATTTCAGCATTTCCCAGGAACCCCTTCCCCTTCTCCCTCTTCCCTTCTAAAGCCACATCCTCCCCCGAGGCCACATGCCCACTCCTCCCCGACAGGGCGCCACGCATACCTACCGGGACACAGTGGCAGGCAAAGGTCAGCCCACCCCCAGGGCCTGGGCTGGGACGGCACTGGCCTCCATGCTGGCATGGCTGGGACTCGCAGGGAGACAGGGCGGTCTGACAGCGGGGACCTGATCGCGCAGGAGCAGGTGGATAAATCCCAGTGCAAGACCGGCATGCAGCGTCCCTGGCCAGCCCCCTCTCCCGGGCTTACCTGTGAAGCCGGCATGGCAAAGGCAGCGGAAACCCCCACCTGGGTCCTGCAGGCAGTCCCGGGTGTGTGCCGCGTGGCAGGCACCTGAGCGACACTCATTGATGTCCGCCTCACAGCGCAAACCGGTGTATCCCGGGGGACAGGTGCAGCGGAAGCCGCCCACCAGGTCCACGCAGGTGCCGTTGTGTAGGCACCGGGGGCCTGAGTCGAGGGGTGGGCCTGGGCCACAGTCATCCTCATTAATCTCACAGAGCACGCCTGGGGCAAGGAGGGGGGAGCAATCAGGAGGGGAGAAGATTCAGGATCCCAACCTGTGTCCCAACCCTGGCCCTGGCATACCGAGCGTCCCAGGGGGACAGGAGCAGAGATATCGAGCCACGAGGTCAATGCAGGAGCCCCCATGCTGGCAGGGCTGGGAGGCGCACTCGTCCACATCGTCCTCACAGTCATCACCGGTGTAGCCAGCCGGACACTTCCGTGGGGCGAGAGAGGGAACCGATCAGCCCAGAGGGACACAGACACACCTGGACCCACCCCGCGAAGACACAGAGAACCCCAGCACGAAAGGGTACACACAGACATCCAACACACAAAGAGATGCCCTGTGTGCAGGACACATACACTCAAACACACCAAGCGATGAGGGACACACGCATGCCAACACACAGGAAAAACACCCGGATATCCCCCCAAAACACACATGACCAGGGATGTACACTCGTACACACACAGAGACGCACACGGATATGCCCAGGAAATAACAGAAGGCAGAGGCACACCCAGACAGACACACACCCCCTCAGATCTACCCAAAGTGACACCCATAAAGATATATCCAGAGTCACAAAAGCAAAAACCCAGACATGCCTAGAGAGAGACATACCCACAGACACACAGAAACATGGGCCCAGACACACCCAAGCATGACAAGCTCCTCTTCCCTCTCCCGGGGGCACCCTCTTACCTCACACACATAGCCCCCCATGTAGCCACGGCAGGTGCCCCCATGCTGGCAGGGCTGGGCCAAGCAGGGGTCCACCTCCTGCTCACAGCGGCTACCTGTGCGGCCCTCTGGGCACACGCAGTAGTGGGAGCTGTCCTCATCCATGCACTGCCCACCCGCCTGGCACAGCTCTTCCAGCCGCACCCCTGCAAAGAGGAGAGTGGCGTCAGGCACAGAGGCAGCCACACACCCCCTTTCTGCCCGCATCACACACAACATCACCCACCATCCCTGCTGCCATCGGTCCCCAGGGGCTCACCCACACTCCATTGGATTGACACACCTGTCCCCAAGCTGGCAGAATCTCGGTCACCCCACACACACACGTCTTCGATGCTTACACCAGGTCAGTCACACACTGCGTCGCAGGCACCATTCCAGCTGTCTCATGGTGACAGACACACACACCATCCCGGCCAGTCGTCACATGGTCACACACACTCAGCCACCCACCCCACCACGCCCATATGCTCTGTGAACACCGCCATGCAGCTCACACCAGCAGGAGGGACATGCACACTCTCCCTCCAGGAGTCCCTCACACCCGGCCACGCACCCCCTCACCCCCTCACCGATTTGGGCTGCGGCCTCCCTGCAGGGCAGGCTTCGGATGTCACAGAGGCGGCCGCTCCATCCCGGAGGGCAAAGGCAGTATGCCGCGGTGTGCACACAGTGACCCCCGTTCTGACAGGTCGCGCTGCTGCACCAGTCCGCCGGCGTCTGGAGGGGAAGCCCTCGGTGTCGCACTCCGGTCCCGGGCGGGCCCCCCACCCCACCCCAGAACATCCCTCCAGGCTCCTCCCCCAGAGCCCCAGTGCTCCGCCCACCTGGCACCGGGTCCCAGTGAAGCCCTCGGGGCAGGCGCAGCGGAAGCCAGGGTGGGCGGCGCTGCAGACGCCCCCGCGCAGGCAGGGCCGCGAGAGGCAGGGGTCGGCCTCGTACTGGCAGTGGGCGCCGGTGTAGCCGGGGCGGCACAGGCAGCTGAACGAGTTCACGCCGTCCACGCAGGTCCCGCCATTGAAGCAGGAGCTGGGGTGGGGAGGGGACCGAGAGCACGGCGGAGGGAGGGTCAGGCCCCGCCCCCGCGCAGACCCCGCCCTACTGTCCCTCCTTGGTCCTGGTAGCATTGAGGACGTCCCACTCTCTGACGCTTACGCCCAGGTGCATCAGCACTGAGGTGGGAGCCGAGTGGAGGCTCCGTCCCCTCTAAAGCGACTTCCAAGCTCCATCTGTCATCAGAGTCCTGAAGTGGGTGCCAAACCCAGGACCCCCTCCCCTTCCCTTGTCCCCCCCACTGCTTCCCAGGCCCCATCCGAATAGAGGCCCCGCCCACCTGGGGCTGCAGTCGGGCAGGTCCTGCTCGCAGTGGAAGCCTCCATAGCCCGGCGGGCAGCTGCAGGCGAAGGAGGCCACGTGGTCGGTGCACGTGCCCGGGCCGCAGGGGCTGCTAAGACACTCGTCCACGTCGCGAGCACAGCGTGGGCCAGCGAAACCAGGGAGGCAGGAGCACGAGAAGGAGCCCACGCCGTCCTGACACGAGCCGCCGTTCAGGCAGGGGTCTGCGGGCAGGAGGAAGGTGGTCTGGTCACCGACCTTGCGCCCATCAGCCCAGCCCGACTTCAGAAGTGCCTTGCATGGAGTGGAACTCAGGAGGAAACCAAGTTCAATTGGGAAGGGACACGTATAGTCACAGGGATCAAATTCTGTCCTCCTCTGTGGCCTTATCCCCTCCCTTAGCTGGAAACCTCAGCTATGTGGAAGAGGAAGAGTGTTGGAAGAACAAAAAGGTTCCTTTGAGCTGCCAAGTAGGTGCTGCCAGTTGTGTCTCATCTAATTCCTGGGCCACGCGCAGACCTGTGCTGGCCAGCACAGTGGCCACTAGCCACAGGTGGCTATTGAGCCCTTGAAATTGTGATTGAACTGAGGCTGGGCACAGTGGCACGTGCCTGTCTGTGGTCCTAGCTGCCAGGAAGGCTGAGATGGGAGGATCACCTGAGCCCGGGAGTCAGAAGCTGCAGTGACCTATGATGGCACCACTGCACTCCAACCTAGGTGACAAAGCAAAACCCCATCTCTGAAGAAATGACAAAATAAATAAATACATCTTTAAATCTCATTAATAATTTTTATATTGATTACATGTTGAAATGATATTTTTATATATTGGGTTAAATAAAATAGGCTATTTTCTATTTCATAAATTAAATTTTAAATATATTGAATGTAATATCACCTGTTTATTTTTAATTTTTAGTGTGGCTACTAGAAAACTTAAAATTGAATATATGGCTTGTGTTATTTGTCTATTGGACCGGTCCCTGGAGAACTCTCTTGGGGCCTTTTATCTCATGCTTTGCACACAATCTTAACTCATTTGCTGTCAGAGACAGTACATAGGCTTCAGAGCCAGACAGACCTGCGCTCCAAGCCCAGCTCATCCCCTAACTCGTGGCATGACCCTGGACAAGTCACTTAACCTCCTTGAGCCTCAGTTTCCATGTGAATAAAATGGGAAATGTAAGAGAGCTGGGAAGAGGAAATGAAAACGCAGTGCTGGCACACAGTTCAAGCTTGGTGAATGTGTTCCCTAGAGCAGCACCCCCCCCCACCAAGAGCTTCCCTGCACTTACTGGGGTCACAGTCATTGATGTCCTGATCGCAGGAAGGGCCAGTGTATCCCCCATGGCAGGTACAGCTGAAACTCCCTGCCAGGTTGGTGCAGGTACCATGGGAGCCACAGGGTGAGGGGTCAGCACATTCATCTACATCCTGCTGGCATCGGGGGCCTGGGGGTGAGGAACAAGGTGACACCCAGGGTTACAGGGTGCAGGACAGGGTCTGAGGGACCTAGCACTCTGGAAGAACCTGCGGACCGACATGTGCAAAGGCAAGAACAAGCCCTGCTGTCATCTGCTTCTGGGCATTTCACATGTGCTGTTCCAGAACTTCCTCCTCCCCATCTCAGTGGGTGGTGAATGCATACTCTAAGGACTGCCCCTCCAGGAAGTTGTCCCCAAACCCTCAGCCTCAGTCCTGGCATCCCTGACCCCACATCCCTTCGTCTTCTCCAGAGCTGGCCCACATGGGCTACAAATGTCTGTGTCTAGCTCTGTCCTTTCCCAGAAGGAAGCTCCTCTCAAAGGTAGAGCTGGGGACCCAGGAAGTCCCTCTCTGGGTCCCCAGCATCATCCAGTATGGGACAGGAGCAAAACAGGTGAAAAGGAGGAGGCAGAAGAAGCAGCTGCTGTACCTTGCCAGCCAGGGGGGCAGGAGCAGACAGTCAGCTGCCCAGGGGCAGACTCACAGCGGCCCCCATGCTCACAGGGGTTCGGGGTACATGGGGACAACAGCTCACACTGACGTCCTGTGGGAAGAGCAGGCAGAGTGAGACAGTCTTGAGGGACTCCCCATTCCCATCTGCCTCCAGGATCCCCATCTTCATCCCCACCTCCCAAGCTCTTGGGGACAAGGAGGAAAAGCAAAGAGCAGAGTAGAGAGACATGAGAAGGGTAAGAGTGCCAGGGGGCCTGGGGAGGGAAGACGGGGCACACACCCTGGACACCCGGGGGGCAGGTGCAGCGGAAGCCCATTCCATCGCTGGTGCAGGTGCCACCGGCCCGGCAGGGCTGGGACTCACAGGCGTCTCGGGCCAGGCTCTGGCTGCAACGGGGGCCACTCCAGCCAGGCTCACACACACAGCGGAACCTGGCAGGGGAGGCAGTCAGGGCTGGCAGGTGGGCCAGGGAGAGGGACACGGTGTCAGAGGTTGAGGAGGGGCCTCACCCGCCGGGCGCATCGTGGCAGACGCCGTGACTGCAGGGCTCATGGGCACAGGGATGGCTCGGGGGGAGGCAGAGCGGGGGCAAGGAGCCGGGCGGGCAGAGGCAGCGGAAGCCGTTTTCTCCATCCACACAGGAGCCTCCCTCGCCGCAGGGGCTGGACGCACACTCATTGATCTCCACGTTACAAAGGGGCCCTGGGGAGCACACAGGCAACCTCGTCCCAGGACAAGGGCGGTGGAGCCAGCTGGGGAGGGACAACCTAACCCCATTTAGCACATCTACACCCCTGAGCAAGGACAACTTCTTTCTCATGACGCATCAGCTCGTGTGTCAACTAGGACAGCCACCTCCTCGACCAAGAGCTGCCATGCCCCAGATCGACCTGGCCCCCAAATTTACATGAAGTCACTTTCATTTCCACCAAGGATTACTTTAACACCATTGATACCATCTACGCTCTAGAACAATCTTGAGCGAAAATGGAGGCAATCTCATGCCCATATGCTGAGAGAGCACAATCTCAGAGCAAAGCGTTGGACACTCTTGTTGGAAAAGAATGTGCAAACACTCAATCATCAGAGACGGGTGATTTCACCCCCATTCTATAAGGACCCCCTCTCCATGGCAGCCGCTTGCCTACCTGTGAAGCCAGGCCGGCAGACACAGTCATAGCGGTTGATGCCATCACGGCAGACCCCAAAGGTGCAGGGGTTACTGGCACAATCATCAATGTTCACCTCGCAGTTCACACCTGGGCGAGGGGAACATGGCAAGGAGTAGCCACCAGCGCCCCATCATTCCCAAACCCTTTGGCCCCTCCAGATGTGCTGTTCCTGCCCCGCCCCCAGCCCCACCTGTGGTGCCGGAAGGACAGCGGCATAGGTATTTGTCCACCAGGTCCAGGCATTTGCCCCCATGGCGGCAGGGCTGGCTGCGGCACTCATCCACCTGGCTCTCGCAGCGCGTGCCCGTGTAGCCTGGGGCACAGGCACATGAGAAGCTGGCAATGCCATCCACACAGCGACCGTGGTGGCATGGGTCCGGAGAGCAGTCGTCCACGTTTCGCTCACACAGCGTGCCCTCAAAGCCTGCGAGGGCCAGAGGGTCAGGCTCCGCCCACTCACCCAGGGCCTGCCCACAGCTGTGGCCATGGCCCAATCCTGTCTCAGCTCTATCTCAGGCCCTGCCCATCAGGAGGCGGGCTCAATTCAGGCCCCGCCCCTAGCTTGCCTCCACTAACATCCAGCTGCAAATTCCAGGACTCACCTGTGGCCAGGACCCTCCCAACAGTTAAATCCCACCCCCAGCTCTGGCCCCGCCTCCAGTCCTTACATGATGAGCCCTGTTCTGCCCTGCCCTTGACTGGCGATGGGAGCACCTGGGAGGTGACTGGGGAAGGTAGTGGGGATTGGGCCCGCCTCCTTCTGTTACACTACCCAGCCAGACCCTTTGGCCCCACCCATATCCATCATTGGCTCCACCCTCAGGCTCTATCATTAGCCCCGCCAGAGTCCTGTCTTGCTGCAGCCCCGCCCCCAAACTCTCCCCCAGTCTGTTATTGGCCCTGTCTCCCACTAGCCCCGCCTCCAGATTCTGCTGGGCTGTCATCAACCAGCCTCACCCTCTGCGCAGCGGCACTCGTAGCCATCGGGCTGGTCCACGCACTTGGCACCGTTCCGGCAGGGCGTGCTAGCGCATTCGTCCACGTCCAGCTGACACATGGACCCGCTGAAGCCTGGGGTGGGGAGTGGCATGAGCGCAGGCCCAGACAGGGTCAGAGCAGTCGCCCTCATCAGCCCCGCCTTGTTTGGGTGGGAAAACCCATTTACTTGCATTTACATTAATTTCAATGTTTTTCATAATGTGGTTTCTATTATAAGCTATCCAGGAGCATTGTCTTATAGGGTTCCACTCTGGAATCTGCACGGGCACGTCTTAAGGCCTGTCCCAGGGTCCTCACCTGAGGGGCAGGTGCAGCTGAAGCCGTTGACTCGGTCCTTGCAGACGCCGCCGTTGACACACGGGCTACTCTGACACTCATCGATGTCCACCTCGCAATAGGTTCCTGTGAAGCCTGGGTGCAGGGGAGGGGGATTGGGGCAGTGGGGGGCTACTCTCTGGTCTGAAGGGGGCTCAGCGGGGGAAGTACTCCCCTTCCTACTCATAGACAGCCTTGGTCCCACCCCCAGCCCAACCTTAGAGGCAGTTTTCAGCCACAGCCTGGACCCTCACCCAGCTCTGGTTTCAACTGGTCCAAGGCTCATGAGACTAGACTCTATATGGGCCTTCAAATCACCTTCTTTCCCCAGTCCCCGGACTATGCCCGACCGCCATCCCCAAGCGCCAGGGCCCACCATAACCTTGTGCCCAGCCTTAGCGTAAAGCTGCAGGCTCCACCTTAACCCCACGGCAGCCCCGCCAGCCTATCCGCCCCTTCGCCAAGTGGGTCCTGAGGCCCAGACTCCCTCCCAGCCCATCTGAGGTCCCCATGACTCCATCTGACCACTCCTCACACAGGATTCTGCTCTGACCCTGCCCCCCACGTCATCCCAGGCTCCAGACCCTAAGGTTCCCACTCCAAATTTAAATTCCACCCCATCCTCCCCGCCCCATCTCCCCGATGGGGCTTCTCTCAGGACCCCCCCCCGGCCACACCCACCACGCACCTGCCATGCAGATGCAGGTGAACTGGCCTATGCGGTCGAGACATGTGGCCTGGTTGCGGCAGGGCCCCGACAGACACTCGTTGACGTCGGTCTCACAGCGTGGGCCAGTGTAGCCGCGGCCACACTGGCACAGGAAGGAGCCCTGTGTGTTCACACACCGGCCCAGGTGCTCACAAGGGTTGGCGCCTGCAGGACAAGACACAGCCGGTGTGGACATGGCCGGCCGAGGCCTTGCTGCTCCCCTCATCCCCGGATGGTGGCGCCCTCCTCACCAATGGAGCACTCGTCCACGTCCTGGTCACATGCTCCGCCTGTGAACCCGGGTGGACAGGTGCAGATGGCCCTGCCGTTCACTGGGTTCGTGTCGCAGATAGCATCCTCATGACAGGGGTTGCTGACACAAGCATCATCGAGATGACACAGAAGCCCTGGGAAGTGGTAGGCAGAAGTCATGGACAGACCCTCCAGCTCTGCCCAAAGGTCCCATACCCCTCACATATGTTTTGCAGTGGCACGATCATGGCTCACTGCAGCCTAGAATTCCTGGGCTCAAGCGATCCTCCTGCCTCAGACTCTCCAGGAGCTGGGACTACAGGTGTGCCATAGCGTCCGGCTAATTCTTGTATTTTCTGTAGAGATGGGGTCTCACTATGTTGCTCAGGTTGGTCTCGAACTTCTGGCCTCAAGTGATCCTCCCTCCTTGGCCTCCCAAAGTGCTAGGATTACAGGCGTGAGTTACTGTGCCTGGCCTAGCCGACACCTAGATTCAACTATTATTAGCTTAATCTATCAATCTTTTTTGTGTGTGAACTATTTGAAAATAAATTGCAAACATCCACATATGGTTTTAAAATCTATTGACTCTTTATTTGACTGTAAGAGGGCCCCACCCTCAAGCCTTCACTTCTGCAGTACCCTCTGCCAGGCATGTCCTTCCCAGGAGCTCCCACGGCTTCTGCCCTGGACCACATGTCAGCCTCCTCCCAGGCCTCTCCCAGCTTTCCCCTTCACCCCAAATCCAGCCTCCAGTCTAATCTTTCTAACACCTGAGTCAGACTTTCTCATTGCCCCCACTCAATAACCATCAACGGCTCCCTGCTGCCTACAGGGAAACAGCCACTCACCAGTCTTGCCCATGGGACAGGCACAGTAGAAGGAGGCCACGCGGTCATGGCAGGTGGCCCCATGGAAGCACACGGCCGTGGCACAGTCATCGATATTCTGACTGCAGCTCTCGCCGGTCCAGCCATTGACACACACGCAGCTGTGGCCCCCCAGCGTGTTGAAGCAGGTGCCTCCATTGTGGCAGGCATTTGGCTGCAGCTGACACTCGTCCACGTCCTCTGTGCAGAATTGGCCTGCGGCACACAGATGCACCAGTCCAGCCGCCTGCCGCATGCCAGCCCAAGGTCTGCCACCCGGCCCCCTTCAGCCCCCTCCAGCCCCCACCTGTCCATTCAGGAGGACACTGGCAGTTGTAGGTGTTGACGCCATCCACACACGTTCCCCCATTGAGACACCGGTGTCCTGGACAGTCATCCACATTCACTTCGCAGTTCTGGCCCTGGAACCCTAGCGCAGGAGGAGGCGGGAGGAAAATGGTCACTGCCAGGCTTGCCTGCTGTCCCCAAGCCCACTGAGCACAGTTCACTCACCAGGAAGACAGGCGCAATCATAGGTGAGGTCGCCACTCTGTCTACAGGTTCCCCCGTTGCGGCACGGAGAAGGAGCACACGGCGCTGCGGGGCTCTCACACAGTGGCCCTGCGTAGCCAGCCGCGCACTGGCAGCGGAAGGAACCAGGCGTGTTGAGGCAGGTGCCGCCGTGGCGGCAGGGCCCGCCCGCCCGGCACTCATCCACGTCGCTTCGGCAGCTGCGGCCCTGGTAGCCAGGCGGGCAGGAGCAGGTGAAGCGGCCATCAGCCCCCACTGAGCAGCGGGCACCATGGGCACAAGGGCTGCTGAGGCAGGGGTCCGGCAAGGAGCAGTCGGGGCCTGGAGGGACCAGGACAGGGTGAGCTTGGGACTGACCACACCTTGCCTGCCTCGGGCTCCCGTCCATGCTCTGCCCTCTCACCTCGGAAGCCACGGGGGCAGCGGCAGGAGAACCGGGCGGTGCCTGCCACCACTGAGCTCTGGCAGACGCCACGGCCAGCACAGGGGCCCGAGTGGCAGGGGTCTTCCAGCTGACACCGCTCACCCACCCAGCCTGGTGGGCACCTGTGGGCAGAGATGGCTTGGTGCGGGCAACACAGGGCAAGATGTCCCCAGACACAGAGACACACACAAGACAGGCAAGAAATCCAGGCGAAAAAAAAACAGCAAACACACACACATTCATTCATGCAACGGCTATTTACTGAGCACCTACTATGTGCCAAGCAATAGGAATATAGCAGCAAACACAATAAAAGTGGTCTCTACCCTCTGGATCTGCATAGCCAGGTCCAGGCAAAAAGAACATACACAAAGGACAAATTAATATACAACATGCCAACAGGGGGTGGTGAGATGCACAGGGGACCGTGAAGGGTGGGGTGAGTTGGGTGGCAGCCTCCAAAAAAACACGTCCATGTCCCAGAACCTGTGACTATGACCTTATTTGGAAAAAGGATCTTTGCAGATGTAAAGGATTGTCAATATAAGATCGTCCTGGCTCATCCAGGTGGGCCCTAAATCCAGTGACAAGCGTCCTTATAAGAGACAGACAAGCCAAGGAACGCCTGGAGCCACCAAAAGCCGGAAGAGGCAGTGGAGGATTCTCCCCTGTAGCCTCCGGAGAGGCTCTGCCCACACCTTGATTTTAGACTTCCAGCCTCCATAATTGCAAGAGGGTAAATTCCTACTGTGAATGCCAGACAATTTGTTACTGCAGCCACAGAAAACTAACATACAGGCTAAGAGGAACAGAGCTAAGGAGGGTGGGGAGAAGAGGTGGGCATTATATTTTCATAGACAGAAGAAGGTGAGAAGGGGGCCATGGGGCTGTGTGTGGGGAACAGCATTCCAGGCAGAGGGAACAGCAAATGGAAAGTCTCAGACTCTCAGAGACAACCACCTAGGTGCACACAGGACACACCAACTGGATCCACTGGGCTGGCAAACACCCAAGGCACAACCCACGGTCTCCCACGTGGATACGCGGACCTCTGGCTCACATGGACAGACGTGAGGACTTCCACAATCCCTGGGACACATACAGCCTCCCGTGCGGGGTTGGGGCCTGGAGTGGGCACCACCGTTGGTGCCCTTACCTTGGAAGGTGGTCCTTCAACCTGCAGCCCGTTCCCCAAGCCCACCAAGGCAGCTTTCGAGCGTGGGAGAAATGAGATTTGGTGGGGTTGGCCTTAAGATTGGAAATCTCCACCGGGCACCGGCGGGGGTCGGAGGGAGGGGCTCGGAGAAGCGAGAGGGTCCAGGCTCCGCCCCCGACGCTGCCAACCCTCATCCCACCCTCGCCCCCAACCCCCGCCTCTCGGGCCAGTCCCCTCCCTCCGGCTTGTCCTAAACGCCTGGGACCGAACTCAAGCAGGTGACTCAGTCTTTAGCGTCACCCACAAGATCCCCCCCGCCCCCGCCTCCACCCCGGCCCCCAGCGGAACAGGTCCGGGCACGGCCGAGCTGGGGTGCGCGGGTCGTTAGGGGGGGAAGCCAGCTCCCAGCCCCCTTCCCGAAGCCCGCAGGGCGACGACGGTGCGTCGGGAGGGGGCGCGCTGCGCTGGGCGCGGAGGACCGCGGGTCCCACCGCCAGGCAGGGCGCGACCCGCGCGGCCCCCTCCCGACGCCCCGGGCGGGTTCCCACGCTCCGCGCCCGGCGCCCCCGCCGACCGGTCGGGCCGGTTCCAGCCCCAGCCCGCGCCCCGCCCCACGGCCCGAGCTTTGGGGGAGACGGAGGGGGGAACGCAGACTTGGGGGTGGGGTGTGCAGCGGGAGAGGCGAGGACTAGAAGACAGAGACGAGAGCGCGGAGCCTACTTGGGGGAGACTTGGGGGGTCCATAGGTGTGGGGTGACAGTTTGGAGCATCCTTGAAAGGACGTGAGTATTTGAGACCTTGAAAGAGGTTGGGAAGGGGTGGGGCGTAGGGAGCGGTTCCCACAGCCCAGCTTCGGGGACTGAGCCGGCTCCACTCCGGGCGATCCCGGCTCCGGGCGCCGCGCGCGCCGGTGATTCACCTGTTGGGGGGGCGGGGCAGCCGCGGGCGCATTCACCTGTCGGCAGTATTCCAGGCGCGGAGCCGCACTGCGCAGGCGCCCGGCCCCAGGGCTCAGCCTCCCAGGTGAGTGGCTCCAGGTAAGGTCACCCTTTCCCCCAGCCCCACCATCGCAGACCCCCAACTCCTAGGAGTCCCCCCTTAGCCAGGCTCAGCCTTCCGCACAGGTGAGCCCAAGTGGGGCTCCAGCCAAAGTGCGTACCTGCGTGTTAGCTTCAAAGGGGCTCCTCTGGGTCTAGAGTCACCCCAGACCTACCCAGCTTGGGCCTCACCCAGTGTCTGGCACACATGATGTTGAATAAATGAATACATCAATGAATCAATTAATGACTGCTGAGTGAACTGCTATTACTAATTATAGCATAAAAGGAGCCAAGCAGTTCCCATAACCTTGAGAGGTTGCCCCGCATAGATCCTATTTCCTGTGTCCCTACCAAATAATACTATTTATTGAGCACTTAATATATGCTGAGCAGCTGAGCACGTCATATGAAGAGTCTCGTTTAATCTTTACAATCCCATGGGAGAAGTTCTTACTGATGCAAAAACTGAGGCTTGGAAAGCTAAGCCAGGGAGAAGCACTATTTCACAGATGCAGTGAGGTTCAGAGAGGGGAAGTAAGTAGCCCAAGATCACACAGCAAGAAAGCGGCAGGGCAGGACTGTCTTACAGGCCTCCTGTGGCCACCCCCCAAATGTTGAGATATAGGAGGATGTGGATGGTGTCCTAACCCCTGCCAACCCACTAACATCAGTCCCTGAAAGTTTGTTGATTGAATAATTAATACCTGCCTCATCAGGGGCTTAACACGTGACTTCAGGTGGCCAAGAATTCTGTGAAGCTGGGATTACTGGACCCATTTTCCAGACCAGGACACTGAGACTTAAAGGGTTTGATTTCCAGCCAATCAGCAAGATGACGTGGGATTTGAACCCAGGCCAGGCAGACTCCAGAGCCTCTGCTCAATTTCCGATGGGGAAGCACGAGAGGTTGCCCAAGCCACACACATGTAGGAAGTGGTAAAGGCGTCATGGTGGACGCAGAGGCAGAGGAAGACAAACCGCCTCCCCACACAGGGCCCACTGATGGCTCTCAGCCAGGCACTCACAGGCAGGCAGCCTCCCGGGAGGGCAGCTGGGTGCAACGGCCTCCATTTGCACACGGGCTTCCGTCCAGGCAAGGGGGGGCTGCAGGGGGGTGAGGGAAGGTGGGGGTGGGGGTCAGCCAGGCGCCCAGGAACCCCAGCCTGGAGTGACAGACCCCTCCCTCCCTGCACCAGGCAACAGCTGCACTGGGCTGGGGTGTCTCTGAGGGGGCAGGGAGCCCCCTCATCCATGGTTCCCACGGCCCCCCGCCCCAGCCCCAGCTGTTGGGGCTGCAGCTGTCCCTGCCAGCTCGAGCCCTGGGAACCACAAGGCGAGGGCGGGCAGGAGGAGGGGCTGACTTGTACCAGATGTGGGGGCTCGGGAAGCTGCCGGAGCTAAGATGTGCAGAATGGGGGGTGCCAAGGTAGGAAGTGAGGGTGCTGAGTGTGATAGAGTGGTCTGGGGCTTCGTGCCCAGGTCCTGGGTTGACGGAAGGGACAGGGGCAGAGAATCCTGGGGTGACGGGTCCTCTTTCCCCTGATGTCGGGCACCTACTTCAGCTGGGCAGGCTCTTGGGAGAGGGGCCAAAGCACGTACCCACGAGTGAGCACGGAACTCCCAGGGGCAGCCAGCGCTGGCTGTGGCAGGCTAGGGTGTGTGTGGGGAAGGGAGGGGCAGCTGGCACAAGACATGTGCTGCCCCGTCCAGCGCTGCCATCCCTGAGGGCTGTGTCCCTCTGGGGTGTGGCAGAATCTAACTGTCCTGCCAGACGGGGCAGGGGTGTGGCTGGGTCTGAGTTAGTGGAGAATTGTGTGTTTGCGGGCAGGTGTGGGGCCACGGTGCGTGCGTGTGTGTGTGTCTGTGCGTGTCAGAGAGAAAGACGGTAAGAGGCAGGACAATTGAGAAAAACAGAGACAGACAGACATAGAAGAAGAAACTAGAAGCAGGCAGAAGGAGAGAAGGAAACAGAAGGGCAGAGAGAGAGAGACAGTGAGAGACAGATGAGTTGAACCAACTCAGAGTGGGCCCACGTGGCATGTATCCCCTTCCCCATGGGACAGGTGGACAGGAAGAACACTGTCCCCTACACACAGGGGGCCTTTGACATGGGCTGCACACTCACGTGTGTGCCGGTGTCATTCTTCCTGTGGACTCGGGCGTGCATCTGTTGTGTCCCTGTGCAGCTAGCTGTGTCCGTACACGCGTGTCAGTGTGAGCGCCTGTGTCTGTGAACTGCACGCCCACGCGGGGGCGGACGGACGTGTGTGCTGTATGCGTGCAGGCTGCGTGTGTTGTGCGTCCGCATATGTGAACTGTGTATCTGGGTACACGGCTCTGTACACAGGAGCAAACCTCCGTGTGTGACCTGTGTGTGCACCGGTGCGTGTGTATAGGTTGGATGTGCCTGTCCGTCTGCACGTGTGAGCTGGGAGGAGGCATGTCCCGGAATCCGTGTCTGTGGGTGTCCGAGTGTGTGCAGGCCTTGGGCTAGAGATGCATATGACGTGTGGTCATATTCGATTGTGTGCGTGCATGTCAATGTGCGAGCTGTGTGCGTCTGGGTGCGTCCTGTGCGAGCCGGGTGTGCACGTCGGCCTGCGAGCGGTGTCTATGTGTGCGTGCACGTTTGCATCTCTGTATCCGTGCGACCCAGAGCTGTGTGTGCCAGCGAGTGTGTGACAGGCCGTGTGTGCATGTGCTGGCCCCGCGGGGGCGGCCGCTCCTGCCCAATCCTGCCCGTCGTCGGGCCTGGCTGGGACTGGGCTGGGGAGGCTGTTCCCTCCCGCAGTCCCCACCCTGCCCAGCGCTGAGCCGCAGAGCAGCGCCCGGGACCCCTGGCCAGAGCCCTCGGCCCGCGCCCCGCCCCCGCCAACCAGGCCTCCAGTGGCGGTGGTGGGGGCGCCCGCACAGCCCCCGCTCCGGCCCGCCGCGGGTCCGCAGGTCCCGCTTTGTCTGGCAAAGAAAGCGTGAGGCCGGCCGGGGGGAGGGGGTGTCTAGACGGCGCGGCCATTGTCCCGAGCGGGGGAGGGGAGAGAAGAGTGGAGGAGGGGCGGGGGGCCCCACGGCCGGCTGGGGAGGGGCTCGGGCCTCGGGGAGGGGGCGCTAGAGCCGGAGGGGAGCACGTGGGCCTTCGCCCCTTCCTCTCCCCGTGCAGGGGCGGGGTCCCAGGGCCGCCTGGTCCCCGTGGCCCGAGGAGCGAGCAGGACTGCAGTGGGGGGAGGGGGGCCGGCACCGCTGTGGCTCCAGCTCCGGATCCGGCTCCGGGTCTTGCCGCGCTCCGGCCTGGGAAGTTTTCTCCGAGTTCTGAGCTCCGAGAACTTCGCGCCCCCTCCCCGCCCCCCGCCCGGCCCAGCCCGCCCGGGGTGTCGGGGGGAGGGGGGCGCTTTTGTGCAAGGGGTCTCTGGCTTAGGGGTACTTGGGCCTCAACCGTACCCTTTCCAGGACTCCGGGCGGGAGTGGGATGGGGGCGAGCCCCGGAGTCTTAGTACCACCCCCCGATCTTGAGTCTCCGATTCCCGAATCTCGAGTCCAAGTTACGGACTCCTGGACCCCTTCCTCTACGGCCTCGATCGCTCATGGGTTCTGGGGTCCTCCCCGTTCTGAGTCTCCGGGACCCCCAGGACCGGCACGCAGCCCCCAGCTCCTGCCCCGACTCTGATCCCTGGCTCCCAGGACCCCCACCCGCCCGGGCCTGGACTTCGGGGTCCCTGCACTCCCTCTTCCCCGCCCCTGCCCCGTCCGCCAGGTCCCGGCCCCTCACCTGCAGCCCCCGGCCCCGCTAGCAGCAGCAGCAGGGGCAGCGCCCGCACGGGCGGCGGTGGCGGCGGCGGCGACATCGGGCGACGGCGGCGGCGGCGGCCCCGGGCCCCCGGCCCCATGGCGGCCGGCCGCGACCCTCCCCTCCTCCCTCCTCCCTCCTTCCCTGGGCTCCGGGCGCGTCCCGGGCCAGCCTCCGCGCCGCCAACTTCGCCAAAGTGAGGCAGCCGGGCCGCCCCGCCCCCAGCCCTCGGCGGCTCGCCCCGCCCCGGGGCCGGCCCTGCGCGCCCCCGCCCCCCGCCGGCCTCCCGGGGTCCCTGCCCACCCTCCACCTGCACAGCCTGGGACCCTCGGACCCTCGGAGACCCAGGCCGGCCATGCGGTGAGATGCGGCACACCCAGCTTCGTGAGCACCCCCACACCCCCACCCTCCTATACGGGCGCAGAGCCAGGATGAAAACACAGACCCCCAGAAACCCCCCAAAACTGAGGCCAGGCGAGTCCGGAGAGGCTCATGAACACACAGCTACCAACGCACAAATGCAGACCCATGCACAAAACTGCGCGGGGACTCGAACATCTGAAACACGAGCAAACCTAAAACGCAGGCCCAGCCAGACAGGAAGCCTAGGGGGGCCGTCGCAGCCTCAGAGCTGGGACGCACAGTAGGAGTCTCGTGCATGTGCGTGGGTGCTCACACACATCCCTTCTCACTCTCAGCGCTCCCAGAAAGCAACCGCCTTCCTCCTCACTACCCTGTGCGACCCTCAAAGATCCACCGTAGCCCCCCAGCCCAACCCAGTACCCCACTCAGCTTTCTCACTCAGCCAGTCTCCTCGCGCTGTTTGATCAATTGCCTTTTCCCAAATCAGTCGCGCTGCGATGCCTTCCTGCAGCCCCCTCTGTCCCTGTGGGGAGAATGGGACCCTGAGAGGCCCCAAGTCCAGCCCTGGAGAAACCCCCAATCTTGGGAGGTAAAAGCCAGGCACAGTGACTCCCAACACAGAGGGCTCGGGGCTGAGCTGGATGGAGTTACAGGGTCACGGAAGGGCACAGAGTAGCTGGTGAGGCTTCAGCCTGGGAGGGTTATTTATTTGTTCATGCATGTATTCAGCAAGTATGACTAAGGTCCCAGCTCTGTGTCTGTCTTTGTTCTAGGGATTGGGGGTACACCTCACCCCCTCTAGAAAGAGTTTCCCAGAGGAGGCTGCAGTGTCTCAGCTCTGAAAGGAGAGGGAAGGAGGAAAGGTGAGCCGGAGGAAAGACATCCCAGGAGAGGGACTGTCCCACTCCCAGATGAGGGGGCAGAGTCTTGAGAGAAGTGTCCAAGCCAGGGGTCAGAAGGAGGAGACACAGGCCAGGCTGACATCCTGGTATCTGGCTTGATTGGATACAGGGGTGAGCTGCTGAGTCGGAGGGGGTCACCCGCAAGGCAGCTGAATGCTGGGGCTGAACGTGGAAGACCTGTCCGAGTGGGGGATAGTCAAAAGGGTGCCCCAGAAATCTTCAGGCAATTTTTTAACTTTTTATTTTGAAATAATTTGAAACATAGAAAGTTGCAGAAGAGCACAAACAACTTGTATCAGTCTTTTGTTCAGGCCTGGTGCGGTGGCTCACGCCTGTAATCCTAGCACTCTGGAAGGCCGAGGTGGGAGGATTGCTCCAGGTCAGGAGTTCGAGACCAGCCTGAGCAAGAGCAAGACCCCATCTCTACTAAAAATAGAAAAAAATTAGCTGGACACAGTGGCACGGGCCTGTAGTCCAAGCTACTCCGGAGGCTGAGGCAAGAGAATTGCTTGAGTCCAGGAGTTTGAAGTTGCAGTGACCTATGAAGATGCCACTGCACTCTACCTGGGGTGACAGAGGGAGACTCTGTCTCCCCCCCAAGAAAAAAGCCCTTTGTCCGTTCCCCAACCACCCACACTTTGCCGCATTTGCCATATAATTACATAAATACGAAATATGCACATATATATATATGCATTTCTTGGGCTGAACTATTTGAGAGCAAGTTGTACATATGATGTTCCTTTGCCCCCAATAATCCACTGTGTGTTTCCTAAGAACAGGGGCATTCTCCTATGTAAACATACTACAGTTTTCATCCCAGTCCATATTCAAAGTTCACCAATACGTTTCACTACATGTTTCTTTGCTGGCCCAAGATCTACTTCCTGCATCACATGCTGCAACTCATCATCATGCCTCTGGGTCTGCTTCAACCTGAGTCAGTTCCTCAGCCCTTCCTTGTCTTTCATGACAATGACATTTTTTGGAGAGTCAAAGTCAGTTGTTTTGAAGACGGTCCGTAAGCTGGCTGGTGTGCTGGCTCCTCGTGGCCAAGTTCAGGTTGTACATCTTTGGCTAGAACCACAGAAGCCATGCCGGGTCCTCCAGAGTGCGTCCTATTAGGAGGGAGCTGATGTCAGCTGCCAGCGTTGGTGGCCTTCAGCTTGGATCACTGAGGTGATGTTGGCCAAGTTTCCCCACTGTGTGAATGTCCTGGTGCCTATTAAACTTTTGGCATTTATTGATGATTTTTTTTTTAAAATGGCGGTAAAATTCACATAACGTATAATTAACAATTGACTTTTTTTTTTTTTTTTTTGAGACAGAGGCTCACTGTGTTGCCCAGGCTAGAGTGCCGTGGCGTCAGCCTAGCTCACAGCAACCTCAGACTCCTGGGCTCAAGCAATCCTTGTGCCTCAGCCTCCCGAGTAGCTGGGACTACAGGCATGTGCCACCATGCCCGGCTAATTTTTTCTATATATTTTTAGTTGTCCAATTAATTTCTTTCTATTTTTGGTAGAGACGGGGTCTCGTTCTTGCTCAGGCTGGTCTCGAACTCCTGAGCTCAAACAATCCGCCCGCCTCTGCCTCCCAGAGTGCTAGGATTACAGGCGTGAGCCACTGCACCCGGCCGCTTTTTTGTTTTTTGATGGGAAGGTTTTGAATTACGGATTCAGTTCTTCAGTAGTTATGGAGCTATTAAGATGCTTTCATATTTCCTCGTCGGTGTTGTTGTGTTTGTCTTCCCGGGAACGTGTCTGTTTCATCTGCTTTCCAGACACTCTGGGGCGCAGGTGTGTCCTCCATTTCTCCTCCCGTCTCAGCGCCTGCGTCTGCAGCAACAGCCCTGCGACTCCGGCATGTGCCGTGTGACTCCTGCTGTTTGCTTGATCAGACCTGCTGTGGTGTATTGATTTGACTAACTTTTTAAAAGAATATATGTTTTTTATTTGTTCATTTCTACTCTTATTTTTATTTTTTCAGTCCTTTACGTTGGTCAATTTATTATTAACTTTTCTAAATTCTTGAGACAGATGCATTAACTCACGGATTTTCAACTTTTTTCTTATTTATTTATTCAAAGCTATAAATCTTCTCGGAGCACCGTTTTAGCGTGACAAGGTTTGATGGGTCACGTTTTCATTATCATTTAAGTCGCAATAATTTTCTGAAATTTTTCAAATATATGAGTATTTTCTAGTCCTCTCACGGTGGGTAGTTACCAGCCCACATGAGGCTGCTGAGAATGTTTGAGACGTTGTTTGTGGCCCGAGAACGCTCCCCTGACATCCGTGCTGCTCGTGCCAACGACCTGCCCGTGGCTGCACAGGGCTCCACCTGACCCTAGTCTGCTTGTTCTCTTAGTACCGAGGAGGGTGTGTGACAACCATTCATGGTACTGGAATGGGTCAATTTCTCCTTTTAAATCTGCCTATATTTGTTATACAAAATTTCCAATTATTATATTGTTCTATTGAAATTATTCTTTATCTTTATGAAATGCACGTCTTTATTTGTGCATTTGAACAATTTCTTCTTGCTCTAAAAAGTATTTGGACAGACACTTGATGACCTCAACTCCACATTGTTTGGTATTAATATAAATATTAATAAAACCACTGTTTTCTAGGCAATGCTTTTTTTACTCTTTTATTTTTAACCTTTCTATATTTTTGTATTTAAGTTGTGTCTCTCATAAATTGTGTATATGGATATAGATAAAGATATAAATAAAATCCATTATGACAATTTTTGTGTTTCAACTGGAGTGTGGATCCATTCATATTTAACCTAATTATTGATTTATTTGCATTAAAACTACCATTTGTTAAAAGTGCTTTCTGTTTTTCTACCTGCTATATCTTAGCTTTTCTCTCTACTTATTTCATATTGATTAATTATGACTGTATTTTCTTTTATCTTAGTTTGGAAGTGTCAAAAGAAAAGAAGTCAAGCTCTGTAAAATAAAGAGATTTATTCTGAGCTGACTATGCGTGACCACGGCCTGAAAAGCCATGCCCAAGAAATCTTCAGCAGGTGGTGTCAGTTGGGTTACGGTCTGGTTCTGTACATTTTGGGGAGACAGAGATTACATGTAAAGTCATAAATCGATACATGGAAGAGGTACATTGGTTTGGCCCGAAAAGGCGGAACATCTCAAAGTGGGGCTTACAGTTTATAGGTGGGTTTAAAGATTCTTTGATTTGTTAAAGAAACGAAGCTTTGTGTAAAGGCTTGGAATGTTTTAAGTTAGGATAAGGAAGTCTGTTAATCAGAAACAAGCCACTGGACGAATACTGGACATGCACCCAGACTCACGTGATCTGCTAAGTAAACTGAGGACCGCAGCTGTGGGTTAAGCTTTGTCTTGCTCAGCCTTAGCCTGTCATGAGTCACGAAGGACTTCTCCAAGAAGGGAGGCGCATGCTGAGGCTGTCTGACCTCCCTCATGGCCAGCAACTCAACTTTAGGGTATTTCTGGGGTCCCCTCAGCTAAGAGGGGGTCCATTCAGTCAGCTGGGGGGTGTAAAATTTTATTTTAGTTCACGGAAGTTTGCAGGACTTCTGGTAATCCAGGGCTTGTGTTTTTACGGTTTGGGAAAGTTCTCACCATTATTTCTTTAGACAGTGTTTCAACACTCTCTCTCTCTGCTCCCCACTCCCGTTCTTGGCCTCCGATTACGTGAACGAAAGCGTCGTTCATCCGTCCTCTATGTCTTTTACCCTCTACCTTCCAGTCCACAAGCTCCCTTTTAACTGTGTCTACTCTCCCATTAAATTCATTCATCGGATTCTTTCAGTTATTTTTTTTCAGGTCTAGAATTTACTTATATTAAATTTTAGTGGCTTCTGATTCTCTGCCAAAATTCTCAACCTTACCTTTTATGTCCCTGAGCCTGGTAACCGGGCGGAGCCTGGTTATTTCAACAGGTGTGTCGGGAAACTCTTAGCTGTAGCCCCTTGAGGAAGAAAATAAATTTTATCTTAGGGAGTGGAGTCCTTTCCAATTATTGCAATGAGACGGCAGTCACGCCCGCCTCCCCCTCCAGGTGTTGCCACGGTAACTATATAAATCAACCCCACAGTGCAGCACCAGCCGCGCCCTACAGCTCAGCAATGTGTAGCCAATCCCCGATCAATGTTGTCTCTGCAAACCGATGAGAACTCCTGACAGACAGCTCCTATCGGCCACTCCCTGTCCCCATTTTTGCCTTTAGGAACTTGCTGCCACAGAGGCGCGTACGTACCGGGGTTGCGCGGTCTGTCCTTGCTTTGCGTAAGTCAACTCCATATTCGTGCCTCGGCCCCTTCCTTTCAGGCCGACACCCTGTGTGTCTTTTCCTCTTGTCTGTCGTTTCTGCTGGTTTTATTTACATGGTCTTTTCTCTCTGGTGCCTTGTCGGGCCGTTGCCTCCAGATCTGCTGCCCCGTGGGGACGCTGCCCGGCATGTCCCAGGTCCTTGGAGGACCGTCTGCGGGTCAGCATAGCCTTGCTCAGGCCACCAGCCTCACAGCCCGCAGGAGGCCTGGGCAGCTGGCACTGGGCAGTGGGAACTGCCCTTGTGGACCCCAGACCATCCACGGAAGGCCCTCCCACCCCAGGGCCAGAGCTCTCGTCAGCTGCCAGCGACCACAGCCCCGACCAGCCCTTGTCCACGAACCACCTGGGCTGCCTAAGTGCCCACCGCCCCCGTGGGGTGACGCGCTCAAAGCCAGAGCAGGTGGCCAGAGCCACGCCCTGTCTGGGGCCTTCATGGAGAGGCAGCAGACGCACCGTGTGGTCCCCTGAGGACAGGGCCTCTTCCCCCACCGGGACCACTCCAGAGACGACCCACAGGTCTGAGGCACAAGCGGCTTCTGTCTCCACATCCTTTAGGCTGACTGACGTCCTCGCGGGGTTGCTGTCATGGGGGATGTCACGCTGGTGAACGAGACACTAGCAGAGGCCAGGCAGAGGGGCTGCCTCACGCTGTCCCTAAGAATAGCACACATGTGTGCACACACGTACACTCATGCATGTATATGCCCAATCCACATACAACCTACACACAGTACACACATGCAAGCGCATCCACATACGCTGCACACTCACAACACATCCACCTACACGCATGCACACACATGCGCACACACAAAGGAAGTGGCACGACCGCCTGGGCTGCAGACAACAGGATTTGGGCCTAATCCCGTTCCACAGCCCCGTGGAAGCCGATTCCATGTCAGGGACCCCTCGATGTCGCTGCGCTGGGAACTCGCATGCTCCAGAATGCTACACGCAGATGCATCTGTCACGTGATCCCAAGTGGACTTACAAGGCCACATCAACGCAGAGACACAGTGGGTCTGATGTGGCTCTCTCTGGTTGAAGGGCGAGGTCCTCTCTGTTCGGACAGGGGCACTGAGGGCGGAAAGGACATGAGGGGCTGGAGGGGCCGGGGAGCGGCAGCCTCGTCAGCCCCCAGCCTACCCCAGCAAGGTGCCCGTCCCCACATCGATGGCAAGAAACACACAGGGGTCTAGGAACCAGACTCACAAAGGACAACAATGCAAAATATTGTATTTTTGTCTGGACACTTCTGCATCTACTGCGTGTACACAGCGTAGCGTCGGGTTTCTGGTTCATCAGCTGTGGGAGCAGGTGAACAGGTGGGACGGTGACGGACACAGAACCGCTCGGCGGTCCTCGGCTGCCTGTCTGGGTGACCTGTGAGGACACGGGTCTGCAGTGGGCGCAGCGCGCTGCGCCAAGGGACAACACCACAGTTTACAAACATCCCGGGAGCGAGGCTCCTTGTACTCAGATGCTGAGCGTTCGTGCTCCGCAGGGCTCTGCCCTCGGGAGGCGCTGGGAACACGCCCCTCACTTCTCTGAGGTGTGGGGGGGTCTCCCGCTGGCATGGTCCTTGCCATCCCGAGGGCAGAGCACACCAACAAGTCTGCGGACGTCGTTGTCTGCACGAAAATCCAGTGCTCAGGGAGGCTAGAAAACACACTACCTGTGTGTGTGCACGTGTGTGTGCATGGTGTGTGCATGCGTGCGCATGTGTGGTGTGCAGTGTCTTTGTGTGCATGTGTGTACACAAGTGTATGCACACTTGCCACAGACGGGGAAGGGGAGGAGGAGGGAGGAAGGAAGAGCTGAGCACAGCCTCACACGCACGCGGCTCTGGACACACGCCATCCCGTCTCTCACAGAGGGACGGGCCACCTGCTCCCACAGAAGTCTTGTCATCGACATCTGTCCTTCAAGTCTGGGCTCTGTGCCCAGATGTTCATGGAGCTGCAACAAAGGGAAAGGGACTCTGTCCGTGACAACCACCCCACCTGCCAGCCCCTCTTCCTTCTGGAGCAGAAGCGGTTTGCTCCTGAATGCTCACACTGGAGAGGCACCCAGTCCTGACGGAGGCTGGATTTGGAGGCTGAGTCTCCAGGAAAGACCGTTGGGGCATTTTCCAAGGGCAGGGCCCCGAGGCATCTCCCCAGTGGTGCCAGAGCCGCACCCTCCAGCACCTGCGTGTTCTCTGGTCTGCTGGGGGCCAGGGCTGCATCCGGGACAGAGGCTGATGGTGGACGTTGATCTGGCAGAGTGGCTGCCGGTTCCCCAAGGAAGATGGCAGACGAGTCCGACACAGAACAGGGGAGAGGCCTGCGGCCACTGCCCGGGGCCCCAGGAACAGAACCCAAGACACACATGGAACATGAGTGACCATCAGGCGGAGCCCCCTGCTGAGGTCGGGTCACAGCCTGACAGTGGGCGGGAGGCCAGGGCTCCGCAGGCCTTTGCCACGGTGCCGAGCCACCTGGGTCTGGGTGGTTCCTGTGACAGAATCCCGGGACTGGAGGCTATGGAAAGAAAGCGGGTGACTGTGCACGGGGACAGGCAAGTCCGACCTTGGCATTAGCAGAGGCGGAGTGGCCCAGAGCGTTTTCCCTGCTGGGGTCTTTCACAAGGAAGGGGTCAGCTGGGAGGTGTGAACCACTCCTGAAAGGTTCGGTCACTTTGGTGAACTCCACGGGCCCCATGTGGCAGATGCCCCAGGCTGCTCCGAAGCTACTCCAGGGACATCCCCCCCCCCATCTACACGGTAGTTTCGTTTTTCCAGGGCCCGGTGCGGATGTTTCCCGTTGGGTCAGTGCTGAATGGCAGGCATTCTCGACCGGCGCCCTCGAGCAGGCCATCCTGGCTGGGACTCCCAAAGGGCAGGGACTGTGTCCTCCGGAGCATCTCCAGGTGGCCGGGGCCAAGGGCCGCCTCCCTGCCAAGCCTTGGGGGGCAGCCGTAGAGGGCGGCACCATCACCCTCCGGCTGGGTGACCATGGAGAAGGGGTCACCTTGGGCACAGCAGGCCAGCGTGTGCGCCCCTGCCGGGCCCTCCAGTGAGCTGGGGGGGCTGTCTGTGCGCGAGCTGCGGGGGCTGCCGTCCAGGCTGGACGGGATGTGGTAGGCGTACTCCGGCTCGGCCGCCGCCTGGTGCCGGCTGAAGTAGTGCAGCTTAGTTCTGCCCTGAAGGCACCTGTGCAGGTGCGGGTCACGCCCGAAGGCGTCCTCCCCGTGCACGTGGGCGTGGGCCTCATCCTCCATCAGCTGCTCGCAGTGCATCTTGGCGCAGCACGGGGTGGCCGGTGACAGGCAGCTGACGTGGCCCTGGGCGGCCTGCAGGTTGGTCATCTTGCAGTGGCCGGGCGCATGGCTAAAGCCCCGCGGCTGGCCGAGGCACGGTGCGTCCCCGTTGGCGTGGAGCGCAGCGCGGGCCCCCAGCTCGCCCGCGGGGGCGGCGGCGCGGGCCGGGCAGCAGGCCCACCAGCACCGCCACACGTCCTCCCGCTTGGCGCAGTGGTGGATGAGCACGAAGAGCCCCAACGTCACGCAGAAGGCGCCGTACAAGCAGCTGAAGACCATGTCCAGGAAGTGGCCCTGCGACACGGCCAGCGCCCCGAAGGCCCAGGTGGCCGTGAACAGGAACAGCGTGAAGGCCGCCGCGCGCAGCTGGGCGGGCAGCGAGTGCTCGTTCTGCAGCAGCGACACTGCAGGAGCGTCGCGCGTGGGGGGCGGCGAGCCGGGCCGGGCCACCCGCAGGCTGCGCTCGGGCCCCGCCAGCCGCTGCGTCTCCTCCGGCCGTGCGCGCAGCTCGTACCTGCGCTCAGGGTGGCGCCGCAGCTGCACGTAGGTGCCGAGCAGGTACACGCAGGTGACCAGCGCGATGAAGGCGGCCGGCCCATAGAAGGCGCCCAGGCTGGGCTCCCAGGCCATCCAGCAGCTGCGGGGAGATGCGGGTCAGGGGTGTCCGGCTCCTGGACCAGGCCGGGCTCTGCCTCCGCTACCGACTGGGGCGCCCCCCACGGAGCTCAAAGCTGGGGCCCAGCGTGCACCCGTGGGTGGCCCACGAGGGGCTTTGCGGAGCCCTCCACCTGTCCCAAGACAGTCTGGGCCAGGAGGGGCCCTATTGGCCCTGCCTGATTGGGAGAGCGGGGCAGCCCCCCCACCCAAGGTGACCTGGCTAAGGCCAGACTGGGGAGGGGGGATGGGGAGGCTGAGGGGCCAGACTGGAGCTGGGTGGGTGGAGCCAGGTGTGTGTGTATGGGGGGGCAGCAGGGCGGAGCCAGGGTGGAGTCGGGGAGGGGGTGTCAGGTGGGGCGGAGCAGGGCCGGTGGAGCCTGGGTGGGCCGGCCTGGCTGGCCATGGCAGGTGCTCTGGGCCTCCTGGGCAGTGGGCTGGAGGTGGCGGCACTGGAGTGTCAGAGGGGGCTCTGGGCACTGATTTAGGGGGATGGGTTGGATCTGCTCCTACTGAGGGATGGGGCTTCCATTCTGAGCTTAGTTCGGTAGTGCTGCCAAATCGCTCTTTGTCTCCCAGGCCCTTCTTATCTAAAGAAAACGAGGCCTCCAGTGTCCAGGGAAAGAGATTAAGGGTGAAACTGAGTCCTTAGAGAGGAGGGGCTCCATGAACTCATGGGGAGCACAGGCAGGGGAAGGGCATGGCTTGGGCGGCCACCCCAGGCAGGGGTCAGCACCTGTTACACCGTCTTCTGGGATCCCCTCGCCATGGCACCCAGGACGGTTAGTGGGTGGCCTCTGGGTCTCTGCCCGGGCCGCCCTCAGCTCAAGTCCACCAGCAGAAGGTGATGCTCCCAGACGCCCCTGGCTGCCCTGCTCTGGGCAGGTGGCCTTCCCTCCCCACCCTCCCTCTCTCCTGGGTGGCCCTGTACTCACTATGCAGCCTCCTCGTCCTCCATCCCGTAATTCCTGATATTTGTGGCGGCCGTGACCCCACAGATGATGAATGGGACCCCTCCACTGACGAGGTAGAACCTGTTGGAGAGCAGAAGGTGCTGAGCCCCCTGGCCTGAGTCCTCCCAGAAGGACAGCACCATCCTCCTGCCTTCCTTGGGAGGTGCTTGGTGTCCTGGGCCGAGCCCGTCTGCATCGGGCCAGCACCAACCCCCACCAAGGAGCCCAGGGCCACGCTGAGGACCCTGGCCAGGCCCTGCCAAGGAGGGCCCGTGGGCATGTTCCGTTCCCGTTGCAGACTCAGCAGGGACAACAGGAAGCCCCTGGTGGAGGTGGCACAGGTACTGGGAGCATGTGCCCCCGTGGTGTGAGGACAGGAACCCAGAGGACGCTGAGTTGGGTCACTTGGCCCTTCAGGGCGGAGGTGATCTTCCCACCAGAGTCCCCAGGTTACACCCCCTCCTCCCCGAGGGCAGCCTGTGTCCAGCAACCAGCCAGTACATGAGTTTTGAGACCCGACTCATAGCCTCAGGGTGAGAAACTTGGAGGGTCTGTCCAAGTCGGACCCGTGGAGACTTGTTGTGTTCAGCTGCTTGGGGGTAAGCTGCTGGCATTTGACCTCGTGCCCTGGAGGGACACTATTCATCCTGGCGGGAGTTGGCCTATGGTGCAGGCATGGGCCGACTTCCCTCCACGGAGCCTCAGCCAACAGCTCCATCTGAGAGCGTTCAACCCTGGGCTCGCGATGCCGTGTATCTGAGGACCTGGAGCTGCGCCAAGCTCGCGCACCTGTGCACAGAACACGGAGCAGGCTGGCCTGTCACAGGTGCCACCACCCACAGCTACCAGCCCTGCGGAGCTGTGGTGGCCTCTGGAAGGGGGCGGCCAAGGGGCCAGCTCAGAGACGATGCTCATGAGAAGAGGCGCTGTCCTCCTGGGTGTTGCAGACTCCTCACATCAGCAACGTGGCCCATGGCCCCGACACAGGCAACACGGCTCCAGATCCGTGGGAGCCGTGGCTCCTCTTAGGGTCACTCTCCGTGACCCCCCAGGAATCTGTGCTTCCCAGAATTCTATATCCCAAGAAAATATCCTTCAAGAAGAAAGGTGAAATAAAGGCACTTTCTGATAAAAATAAGACTAAGAGAATTTGCCATCGGACAACTTGTACTTCAGGAAATGCTACGTGAAACTCTCCAGGTTGGAGGGATCCAGAGGGGAACTCGGATCGTCGGAAAGGAGTGAGGAACACAAGAAATGCTAATTATTGACATAAATATAAAAGATTGTTTCCACTTAATCCCTTTGAAATATAGGTGACTGTTTAAAGAACGAATTTTAACATTGCCTTCTGGAGTTTGTAATATATTAATATCTACAATAGAAGCACTTTAAGTAAAAGACAGAGAGAGGTTGAAAGTAAATGGATAGAGAAGGCCGTGCCGACTGTGAGCCCAGGAAGGCTGGAGTGGCCTTGTTAACACCAAGGAAAGACTTTAGTAGAGCAGCATGTCCAATAACATCAGGTAGATAGCACAGCCTGAGAAAGGATTCAAAATACATGACTCCTGGCCAGACGCGGTGGTTCACACCTGTAATCCCAGCACTCTGGGAGGCAGAGGCGGGAGGATTACTTGAGCTCAGAGTTCAAGACCAGTCTGAACAAGGATGAGACCCTATCTCTACTAAAAATAGAAAGAAATTAGCCAGACAACTAAAAATATATAGAAAAAATTAGCTGGGCACGGTGGGGCATGGCTGTAGTCCCAGCTACTTGGGAGGCTGAGGTGGGAGGATCGCTTGAGCCCAGGAGTTTGAGGTTGCTGTGAGCTAGGCTGATGCCATGGCACTCTAGTTGGGGTGACAGAGTGAGACAGTGTCTCTAAAAAAAACCAAAAAGCCCAAAATTGACAAAATTAAAAGAGAAATAGATAATTGCAAAATCATCACTGGTGATTCTAACACCCCTCTCTTAGCAATTGCTAGAACAACTAGACAGGATTCAGTAAAGAAATAAGGATGTGAACAGTAGCATTGACAACTTTGAGTTAATTGCTCCGTATAGAACATCCACACATTCTTTTCAAGCATACACGCTCTACTCACCATGGTAGAAGGTATCATGCACCATGGAACAGATCTCAATAACTTTAAAAGGATTGGAGTCACAGAGTATGTTCTCTGAAGACAATTAGATTACAGAAGAAATTAACAAGATTACTAGGAAAACTCAATTATTTGTAGATCTAACAACACACTTGTAAATGATTATGGAGCAAGAAAGAAATCCCAAGGGAATTTAGAAAATATTTTAAAAAATGATAAAATACAACATAATCAAGATTTCTGGGATACAGCTAAGCAAGTCATAGAGGGAAATTTATAGCTTTGAATGCTTTTTGCTAGAAAAAAAGAAAGATCTAAAATTTAGTGACCTGAGATTCCAGCTTAACAAAGTAGAAAAATAAAAGGTCAAAGTAGGCCCCACGTAACTGGAGGAAGGAGATAATAAAGATAAATGCAGAAATAAAGAAAGAAAACAAAGCACAGTTAAAATTATCAAAGCCAAAAGTTGATTTTCTGGAAAAAAATCAACAAAACTATAAACTCTTAGCTAGACTGAACGAGGAAAAAGAGAAGACAAATTCTCAGTCTGTAGCAAAAAAGGGAGTTATCACTGTGTATCCACAGAGAGTAAGAGAACAGCAAGTCTATCTTACAAATAGCTGTATGCCGAAATACGCAGCAACTTCGATGAAATGAATAAATCCCTTGAAAAATACCAATTACCAAAATTAAAACAAAAAGAATTGGAAAATTGGAATGTCCTATATTTATCAAAAAAGTGAATTCAGTACCTAAAAACGTATAACAGACAAGGTCACAAGTAAGTCTGAGCACACGTCTAGGCAGGGTATAACACCAGTCTTACATAAGCTCTTCCAGACAGTGAAAGAAGAGGCAACATCTCCTAACTCCTTAAACCAGGCCAGCACAACCCTCGTGCCAAAGCCAGACATTAAAAAAAGGTCAGTTACCTTGTGACATCCCTCATGAACAGACAGACAGCGTAACCATGTACTAGCACATGAAATCGGGGAACTTTATGAAAAAGATGGAAACATCACGGCCACGTAAAACTTATCTAAAAAAATGCAAAATTATTTTGCTATTCATAAAAATCGATCAGTATAGTTCATCACGTAAACCCAGAGAGGAGAACACAACACGATTGTTTTAACTGAGGCGGTGAAGGTTTTGACAAAGTTAAATAAGTATCCATTATGGAAACATCTCAGCGTCTGGGCACGGAGGCCACGCCCTCGATTTGCAGCTAGTGTCAGGCTTAATGCGGAACCACTGGATGTTTTCCTTCTAAGATCAAAAACAGCTCGAGGACACCCTGCACCAGTCCTGCTGCGCAGCGCTGAGGGCGTTTGTCACAAGGCAAGCAAAAGAAATAAAGGCAGCCAATGATAGAGGAAGAAGAAAACACGTTTCTATTTACAGAGGACGTGACTGATCACACAGAACATTCCAGACGGCTTGTGGAGGGACAAGCTGGGAGCCCGGAGCTGGCCTGAGCTCACGGCACTTGATCTGGGGCAAAGGGCTGTGTGGAGTGTGGGGGGAACAGGCCGTCCGCAAGGGGGGACATGTGAACGCTTGCACACACGATTGTGCCCCAGTTCCTGTGCCCCCACCACGGCCAGGTCCTAGTCTTGGACCTGTGAGTGTCGCCTCCCACAGCAAAAGGGGCTTTGCAGATGGGGTTGGGGGAGGGGTCTCGAGACGGGAGACTGTCCTGCGTCATCTGGCCTGATGTCATCACAGGGTCCTGATAAGACAAAGGTCAGGGCAGAGAGAGGACCCCAGGCAGCTGGCTTTCGGGGCGGAGGGGGCCCAGCCCGAGTGCAGGCAGCCCCGGCTGCCCCCGTGCTGGACGGATGTGGCCCCCAGGGGAGCTGGACCTGCCACGCCCCGGCTTCGGCCGGGCCTGACGCTGGATTTCTAGTGTGCAGACGGTGAGATGCTGCAAGTGTGTTGTTTCAAGTCACGGATCGTGTGGGATTTTTACAGCAGCTGTGGGAAATCCGGTGTGGCCCCAACCACATGCCACTCACGGGAGAGGATCCGGGTGAATCTGGGGCTGAAGTGACAGAGCTGACTGTGAAGTGGGGACGGATTCCCCAAGCGGCACGCAGGCCCCAAGCACAGGCCGCCGTCAGGGGCTCCTGCTTGGCTCAGAAGGAGTCCGCACCTGCAGTGCGAGGCCGCTACGCACAACGGGACGTCAGCGACTCTGACCTCGATCAGAAGCGGCCGGTGACCCGCGAGAAAGATGGGAAGGGACCTCACAGGCACCTCACGGGGAAAACTCAGGTGCAGGAGGGGCCGCGATGCTCCTGGGAGCCCTGGGGAGACCCAGCGCCTCGCAGGCCGGCGCGGAGGGTGGGCATGAGAGGACCTGCAGGGCGCTATGGGCCGGCGCTGGAGCCTCCGCGGCCGGCCGACCCGGTGGCTGGGTTTGCTCGGAGCGCTGATCGTCAACCCAGCCTGTGACCCACAGCTTCGCGCAAGCACGCGGGGACCGCGGAGAGAGGGAGTGCAGGGAAAGCAGCCAGATTCCAGACATGGTGACGTCCCGAGTGCTCAGCGCGGGGCGGAGTCTAGGAGTCTAGGAGGTGTCACGGGGTGAGAGCCTGGGGTGAGAGCCTGGCAGGGTGGCTGGGCGTGGGCCGCCCCCACCTGCTCCCTCCTGAGCTGCACCGGCGTTCTAGCATTTTCTTGTGTAGGTATTCCACTACACGCCAAAAAAAGGTTAAACTGAAAAAAGTATTTAAAAAAGAAAAGGAAAGAAGACAGAGAAAGGGCCAACCTGTGGTGGGGCAAGCTTTGCAGAGGAGGGGGCTGGCCCACCCACTGCGCCCATCAGCCGCTGTCCCCCGTGCCACACCTGGGTGGTCCCCAGACCCCATGACCCGGCGCAGTTGACTGGAGCTGGCGTCCAGTCCGAATGGACCAGCTTGAGGACGTGGAGAGACTCTGGAAAAGGGCTCACGTCTCACACCCTGCCAGGACCCAGTGCTGGCCGGTCAGCGCCTGGGTGAGGTGTCGGGGAGCCGTCCTGGAGCACCCCGCCTGGACCAGGCACCTGCCCTGCTGGCGCCACCAGCAGGTCCTCCGAGCCCCAGCTCGGCTTGGAGCTGGGGACCCAGGGGCCCATCGGATGCGGCTGCGCTGCCTCTGCTTCCGTCCTGTGCCTGGCCTCACGCCCCCATGCCTACCTGCATGGCACTTCCGTGCACACGTGTGCACACTCACACGCCTCCCACACAAGCACGCTCGCGCTCACACACACTCACAACTCACACTCCCATCTGGGAGTCCGGAGGGTGTCCGGCGGGTCCCTGAATGTGTGGTGGCCACAGGGCCTCTGACGCCTGTGTGACAGCTGGGCTTGGCCGTCACTCCCGTCTCAGGATGAAGTGGAAACAGCCAGCGCAGGCGAGGCACTGAGGCTGCTCACCTGAGGCCAATCTAACAGGCGTTTACCAAATCCCTGCCATGTGTCGGCTGGTAGCGCCACCGTGCACCACGTGGAGGTGGACGCCCAGCTCTGAGTGCAAAACGGGAAAGCCCCCCCTCGAGAGAAGAAAACCACAAGACGCCTGAAGGGGCTGGGGGACCACTGCCCAGGGCACCCTGCAGGGAGGTGGCCTCGCTGAGCCCACGGCAGAGGTGGGACACACCTGCCCAGTGGGGAGGGCAAGGCGGTGCCGGGGAGGGAGGTGCAGACAGATGGCGTCCAGGCCTGGGGGCAGCAGGGCCGGACAGTCTCTCAGAGGCTACACAGGTGGGACCCACCTGGGAGGGAAATGCTGCAGGGGTGCGGGGGCGGCTGGATGGGTGGATGCAGAGAAGCGGTCTCCGGAGACCAGCAGGAAAACAGGGGTGTAGGGGGTGGGGTGTGGAGAGAGGGGAGACTACAGAGGATGGAGGCAGGGTCATGGGACAGGGGTTTGATCTGACGTGGGGAGGAGGACGGGAAGCTGGAATAGTGCCCAGCGCCCGACACGTGGAGGAACACCAGCTGGCAGGTCCTGAGCTGATGCCCAAGGAGGGAGGGGAGGTGCTGGGTCACGTGGACACTGAGGAGGGAGAGGTGCTGGGTCACGTGGACACCAAGGAGGGGGAGGTGTGGGGTCACGTGGACACCGAGGAGGGAAGGTGCTTGGTCACGTGGGCACTGAGGAGGGGAGGTGCTGGGTCACGTGGACACTGAGGAGGGGGAGGTGCTGGGTCATGTGGACACCGAGGAGGGGGAGGTGTGGGGTCACGTGGACACCGAGGAGGAGAAGGTGCTTGGTCACGTGGACACTGAGGAGGGGAGGTGCTGGGTCACGTGGACACCGAGGAGGGGAGGTGCTGGGTCACGTGGACACTGAGGAGGAGATGGTGCTTGGTCACGTGGACACTGAGGAGGGGAGGTGCGGGGTCACGTGGACCAACCATTGAGGTATCTGGGCCACTCTAAGGGGAGGCTCCCTGGCCATGGGTTACACGTGTGTCACTGTCAGGAGTGATGTCACTGCAAGTCACCCCTTGGATTGGCCTGTGGCTCCAGCCCCTGTCTCGTGGCCAGGATCTCAGGGTACCTAGAAGACTATGGCCCTGTGTGGGTCCAACATGAGGCGTCTTAGAATCAGAGGAGGCGCCAATCGTGGGGCCAGAGGGTGGGTCAGTCAGCACGTTGGGGAGTGGCAGGGCCTGTGTCCCATGTGGGCCTGTCCCCTCCCCTTGGGCAGCTCCCCTTTGATTCCTGGTGTCTCTCTCTTCTCCCTTCCCCCCAACACCCCTCTCAATAGGGGTCCTGCCCTGCCCACGTGCGTCCTGCCCAAGGTCTCCCTCACTCGCTCGGGCAGGCCAGGCCATCCTTGTGACAAGACCCCACGGACCCCTGGTTCAGGTCCGATCCTGGCCTTCCCAGACCCCCCTCCACATCTGCGTGGTACTTCTGTGGGCCAAAGACTCACAGTGGGTTCCTGGTGGGGACTTACCAGCAGGCCGTCGGGCAGAACTCTCGGGTCCCAGACAAAATTTACACTCAGGTCGCAGCCATGCCTGCGCTGAGCACACCAGAAAGGGCGGCGGGCTCCTTGGTGAGGTCTGGGTGAAGCCTGGTCTGGGGCCTACCCCAGGGCACTCCCTGGAGACGGGACACGGCCCCACACCCACTCCCTCCTCACACACAGAGGAAGCAGCCGACAGCCGCTGCCTGCCACGGCCAGCCACACAGTGGCTGTGCAGAATCGGCCGCCCTCGTCCTCCCGTGGACGTGAACCCCAGCCACACAGCTTCACAGCAGACAGAGAAGAAATAAAATAATGTTTTTCATCATTGTAGGGAGGATCTCTCCACAGAGACAAACCACCTGAAACCACGTGGTTCACCTTGATCAAGTCAGAATTTCAATCATTCAGCAAGTTACTAAAAGTTTCACATAATTCTAGAGAAGATGGGATTTCCTCCCTAAACACCTAGTGATATGTGAAAATTAAACAACATACTCAAATAACCAATGAGCCAAGGAAGAAACCACAAGGAAAACTAGAAAATACTTCGAGATAAATGGGAAAAAATTCCCCACAACATATCTTAGGGACACAGCAAAAGCAGTGCTCGCAGGAAAATTTATAGCTGGAAACATCTACATTAAAAAGAAAATAATAATCTAATTTTATACCATGAGGAATCTGAAAAAAGAGCAGACTACACCCAACGCTGGCAGAAGAAAGGAAATAAGAAAGATCAGAGCAGAGACACAAATGAATTAGAGAACAGAAAAGCAGAGAAAATCGATGCGACCAAAACTGGTTCTTTAAAAAGATCAACAGTCAGCCGGGTGTGGTGGTACCTGTGGTCCCAGCCACTGGGGAGGATGAGGCCGGAAGGTCGCGGAAGCTGGGGAGGTCAAGGCTGCAGTGAGCTACGTTGACGCCACAGCACTGCGGCCTGGGTGGCAGAGCAAGACTGTCTCCAAAATAGAAATAAATAAATAAACAAAAATCAACAAAATTCGTAAACCTTTCACTAGACCAAGAAACGTAGAGAGAAGAGTAACACTGCGTCGGATGCTCTAGCTGGCATAGCTAGGCAAGAAAAAGAAGTATGAGCCATCCAGACTGGGATGGAAGAAGTAAAACCGGCCCTGCACACAGACAGCGAGATCATCATACGTACAGAAAATCCCAAATAGTTAATGAAGAACGGATCGGAGCTAATAGAAGGCACTTAGCAAAATTGCAGGACAAGATCGATGTCAAAATCAGTTGTATTTCTAAACACAAGCAATGCAAAATCCAAAAACAAAATTAGGAAAGCAATCCCCTTTACAATAATAGCAAAAAGAACAAACTAGTTGGGGACAAACATTTGACGGAGGTCAAGACTTGCGCACTGAAATCTACAAAGGAGCGGACGGTTTAACACTACAGCGTGAGACACTTAACGTGGTCTCCAGACCCAACATGGTCTTGCTGGTGGTCGGAGCTGGCGTGGCCCCTGACGCTGTCTGAGGCCAGTGAGGGTCACGCTGAGCCCCAGGGGCGTGACCTTTGAGGCACATGACCTGCCACTTTGTCGGTGGGATGTTTTTGGCCTTCACTGACCTTTCCCTGGGACTACGCTTCACGTTCCCTGTGGTCTGTCCTTCCGCTCGCCTGGGCCCTGCCCTAGACGGGACCCGCTGGGTGTGTCTGCAGTGGCCTCACCACTGGGGAAGTCCACTGCAGGCTCTGGCGCCTTCCCGTGGTGCCCCCACCCCTCTGGAGCACCCTCCTTGGCGTGGCGCGTCCGGCAGGTGAGCGAGCCGGGCTGCAGGACAAAGGAGACCCGAACCCGGATGGCCGTCGGGTGCACAGGGAGAGCAAGGAGCCCACGGCAGGACTGCAGTGTGGGCCTGGGAGAGTCTCCTGGGGTCTCTCATGGTGGGACCTGAGCGTGGCTCGTCCAGGGACCAGGAGCCTCAATGGCTGCGCCGCGTGCTGAGTTTTGGAGAAAACACCACGAGAACAGAAGGGGTCAGTGGAGCTGGTGCAAGCTGGGGTCTCCTGCCTGTAGGGCAGGACATGGTTCCACGTTGGAAGGGAGCTCACCCAGCTCAGATGCCAGCCCTGCCAGCCTCCCAGCATGGGCTCGGGAAATGCCCACGGGGGGAGGTGCAGCACAGGCCTGCCTGGTGCCGGCTACCTGGGGTGGTGCAGGGGGCTTTCCCTGGGATGGGGGAGATGAAACCCGGTGAATCTCCATCTAGAAAGTCACAAAGTCCCCACTGAAGGGTCTTGTTGCAGAGGCCACTGCTGCGCCCCGCTGGGCTTCGATTGCCCCCCATCCCTGACCGGGCCTTGACCAGAGGGCAGCCCCTGATCGCGAGGTCTGACCTCCTGCGCAGTGTCTTCGGGGTCTCGGCCCCTGCCGACCCAGCTCTCTGTGGAGAGGGGCCTCCCATCCACTTGGCCACAGCAAGACTGCACAGGTCGTAACATGTTTGACTCGAGTCCTGCTAAATTCTATGTGGCTGTATTTTCCTTGAAATCTCTGAAGTTTTGGTTCCCTCCAAAGCTGAACAGAGGCGGCTGCCGACTGTGGGCAAACCCCGGTGTGCCGCTGCAGGAAGCGAGGCTTTCTCAGAACGTCAGATGCTCCGGCAGCATCTGTGGTCCTACAGAAGCTTCTCAGGGACGACGGTTTCCTTCCCGTTTCTTACCGGAACCCGCAGGGCTGGGCGGGGCGAGGCTCCTTCACGCACAGGCAGCACTGAGCGTCTGGGGCTGGTGACCTGGCCGCTGCCCTGTGGGACCTGAGCTGGCCTCGCTGCCCAGTCTTGGCAGAGGGTCCGGCAGGCAGTGGTGTGGCCAGAGGGCAGCGTGAAGGGTGCGCGCTGCGGACAGCCTGGCGAGCATCTGAGCTGTTCCTTTCCAGGGCTGCAAAGTCTCAGGACTCAGGAACTGGAATTCTGTTGACGCTGACTGTGCGCAGCCTCCTTCTGCGCTGTGGGATCGCGCTCCAGGTGCAGACAGACGGGAAGTGCCCCCCTGAGCAGGAGGCTCTGGGCCGAGGTGGGGAGAGGAAAGGCTCCGCCACCTCCCTGGGAAGGCACAGGCCCTGCATGTTCCCCCACGGTCCTGGGCAGCACAGAGACAGCACTAGGCCCCTGCAAAGCCAAACGCCTCCCTTCACCCCCAAGTCTGCACCTGCCACCAGTGTACGTGCCCAGGCCACGGCCAGCCACCGGGCGGGGGAAGGCGCAGCTGGGGAGAGTGGAGTGGCCAGGCCCCTGGTCACCGAGGACTCTGGGGTCACGGCACATGTGGTTGCCCCCCACGAATGTCCAGGCCTTTCTACACCAGAGGAAGGGCCCAGGTCGGGGAGGGTGACAGTGGTCTCCAGGCAGCACGAGAGGAACAGTGAGTTTCCCCAGAGCGCCACGGTAAACAGGCTGGCCCTCACGGTCCGCCGGGTCGGCTGCTCTGCACCGCTGAGCCCAGCCCACCAGCCGCAACACCCAGACCTGGCTCCGTCTCGAGGCTGTCAGGGAGGAGCACCAGACACCCCGTGGCCCACCCCACTCTCCAACGAGCCCGGCAGCCCTGAGGACCGCCACAGACAGGAAACATACCCTGAGAGTGACTCTCAAACCCAGGGACCTCAGGCGAGATCGTGAATCCTGCTGCCGGGCCCCTGTGAGCACAGCGCACCGCAGCCCTGGTCGCTAAGTGGCAACAGGTCTGCCCGGACCCAAAATTCAAACAACGGCAGAAACTCTTGTTGGGGGGAGAGGACTGGCCTTATTCACGGGACATGGAACGTTGCTTTTTCTGACTCGAAACGAGTTCTGTTGGTTCCCTACTTGGAGGAGCCGCCATGTCCACGGCCCGCATGTGGCCACAGCTCACACTGGCAGCAACTGCCTCTTGCAGGAGCCGCCTGGAGGAAAACATCCCCCAAGTCCTCAAGGGGCCCCCAGGTGCAGGGCAGCCGCTGCTGGAGCATGGCCTGCAGGCGGACGGGCAGGCTGGTGCCCAGGCTCAAGGCCTCGCGGGCCACATGCTGAGCCTGGCTTTCTCCAGCTCCGGGGTTTGGGGTTAAGTCTTGACTCAGAAAAGCGAACAGGGAAGCCACGGATCTCCCGTTTGGAAGCTGCTGTCCAGTCATGGGGCACATGTGTGCGTGTTCCTGCCTGCGGAGCCCCAGCCCCAGCGCGGGTGTTTTCTACGGGACGTCAGAGGAAACTCTGTGTCTGCACGTCGTGTCTGCCCCAGTTTCCCTGGCTCCTGACTCTGGGGAGGACAGCGCCCTGGCCCTAGTCCTGTGGCTGTCCCTGTGTCCTAGGCACGTCCCGACAGTCCCTGCCGAGTCTCCTGTGAATCCTGGCCGGAGGATGGCCTGGGGTCAGCAGCTGGGCACAGGCCAGGGTCACCCTGAAGTTGGTGCCCGAGTGCGCCATGATTTTCTACCTGCTCAGGAGCAGGTGCCCAGCATCAGCGAGGCCATCACGGACACTGGGGCCAAGGCCACACGGGCCACCTTCACACATGGCCTCTGGTTGGGGGAGCAGGGGTCTCAGGACAGTGACTGGGCAGCGTGGGGCACGTCCAGCATGAGGCACACACGTGGCCTCCCGCACACAATGGCCCAGCCACGGATGCTGCCCTAATATCCTGCCCCCATCCTATTCCCCAGCATAAACCAGGACCCCACCCTGTCCCCAGGACATCACCCTGACCCCACCCAGACACCATCTTGTCCCCAGGTCACCACCCAGACCCCATCCTGTCCCCAGGTCACCGCCCTTCCCCTGTGGTCCTACTTGGATCACGTCCTCCTCAGGCCCCAGCAGCCCTCTGAGGAGTTTTCCAGGAAACGGAGGCTGTGCCAGCGTCACTCAGCCCCTCTGGTGGGGGGGCCACGCGCGTGAGCGGTCTCCGTACCTGAGAAGCGGCTGCCTGGAGTACGGTGGCTGGTCTGCATCCACGCACGGTGGGGCCTTCCTGGTCACCTGCTTGTAGATGTTCCTGGCAGTCACTCCAATCCACAGCATGGTGGACAGTGTGGAGTAGTGCAGCACGATGCCCACCTGCGGAGGACAGAAGCCAGTCAGCCAGTCAGCCCCGGCCCCAGCCCCACCTCCCCGCAGCCCAAGCCGCCAAGCCTGGAGCTCCCTGGGCTCCTTCAGGAGACAGCATCTAGTACCGAGACAGGACGGCTGCAGGGGGGAAGGCGGGTTATCATGGGGCAGCCTCGGACACTGTAGGGGTCCCGGAGATCGCAGGGGGTGTGTGGGCTGCAAAGACCCTTGAACTGAGGTGCGGGTGGGGAGCTCATGGGAGCCCATGGGCCTGTGCGTGTCCCTGTGCGAGTCCACGCCACCTGTGGGGCCTGTGTGCCCGCCCCTCCTGTGGTCGCGTGGGGCTCAGGCCGGGGCCCTGTGGCCGCAGAGTTAGGCATTGGAGCCCCAAACAGTGTACGAGCGAGGGGGGGTGGTGCGTCCTTAGCGGGGGTCTCTGCAGCTCGTGGCCCTGTATGTACGAGGAGGCTCTGACCCAGGACACTCGGCCGCCAGCCGCGCAGGGAGCTGCTCCTGCCGTGCCCCAGCCTCGCTGCCTCTGCCCAGCTGATCATGTGCCACACCCGTCCCTGCCCTCTGATTCCACAAATTGAAGCTACCTTTGGAGCGATAATCTGACACTTGGAAACAGGGAAGTAAAACATTGTGTCACCGGGAGGGACGCAAACGTCAACGGAACGCAGACTCTGAACATCGCCAACCTTGCGCCTTTATAATGATCGATCAAATCCAGAGTCCACGTTTTACTTAAGAGAAAACCTACGCTCACTGACGAGACTCCCGTGGGCGGTGGGAAGGTTGCAGCTCTGCTCCCAGTTCAGCTCAGCTCCCTTCGAGGGGTGGCGGCGGGAGATGCAGCTCGCCCGCGAGAGTCCAGCCTTTCCCCAGATGGGCCTTGCGAGTGCATTGCCCCAGCGGGGGCAGAGTAGAGGGCAGCAGTGCGGCGTCACCGTCCTGCGTGGCCATCAGCGGTCAGAAGCAGCACCTGTCCCCAGGCCTCAGGGTATTGCCCGGTGGTGAAGGAGCCGGGAAGGGTCGGGCCTCCCCCACGCGTGCTCTGGGGGTTTCAGGAGGTGTGAACGGCGCACTCGTCTCCTAAACACAGACGTCGGGCTGGACACGCAGAGGCCTTGGGAGGGCCGCCTGGGCGCCCGGACAGGGCTGCCCTGCCCAGGAAGGAGGCCGCGACGGTCACCCCACCCCACTGGGGACCCAGGCCCGGTGCTGAGGGCGCGTCTGTTGATGATGTTGCTTAGCATCTAATGAGGCTCGTGGTCAGCTGTGAGTTGCCATGACAACCTTCTGTCGTCTCCAGCCATCCAGAGCTTTGGACCCTCCCACGCTGCTCCGTGTGGTGCTGGCGGGAAGGTCGGGCCCAGGGTCCTGTGCGTGGCACTGTTGGTGCCCCCGCGGAGTGTGGCGGACGCCGTCCTGTGGCCTCGTGGTTGGCTCCAGGCCCTTCCTTCCAGCAGGGAGGGGGAGCCACAGGCCGATGAAGCCTCAGAAACAGCGAGAGACACTTCGGGTCACACTGCCAAGCACAGGGAGGTCAAGGACGTCTGGGCCTGAGCCCGGTTTTCTGTCCTCCACACCTCCCCATCTCGTCGCAGCCGCGGGTGCTGTCTGCGCGGCTGCTGTGCGGTGCCCCCAGCACGCAGGCTCCACACGAGACCTCGTGGGCCTGTTTCCGGCTGCGCCCAGCGCCCAGCAGGCCCCATCTCACGCGTGCTCGATGAATGAATGAGCACGTGAGTGTGTGAGGGGTGCCTGCTGGGAACGTGGCTGCAGGTTGAGTCGGTGCCTGGAGAGGGGCCGTCACCTTCCAACTGCAGCACTCAGACCCTGTTTCCCCCCCAAGCGCTGTCGCCAGGAGAGCGTGGAGGCTTCTCTCCTTCACACGATCTCCCCAAGGTCTCGCCTCTCCGGCCTGTTCCAGACCCGCCCGGCCCACCAAACATCTCGGCGTCACGCTGGCTGCCACCAACAGGCCCTCGGGCTGCACAGAGCCTTATCCCGGCTGGTCTGAGCCTGGCAGTTTTGGGGCTCGCGTGGGCCTGGTGGCTTTGTTGCAGCGTGTGCAGCGCGGCGGTGAAGAGCGGATTTAAAGCCCACACCCAGAGTGTCATGTGGCAGGCGCCACAGGCAGGACATAGATGGGGTTCCCAGGCACGCGCGGTGGCTGCTTCCCACCCACTGAGCGGCATCCGCCACGGCCACCTCCCAGGCGTGTGCCAGCGGGTTTTCTGCCAGGACCACATAGGGCTGGGCCCAGGTGGTGGACGTGGCTTTCTGGTGGCTGGTCCTGACGTGCGCTCACATGGACGTGCCGTTGCCTCTGTGTACGGGTCTGTGGCGTGTGCGTGGGGGCCTGTGAGGCCATCCCGGCCTCAGAACGTGATCATACCCATGTGAGAAGGGAAAGACACCCTGGGCAGGCCTGGCGCTCACAGCCCAGATGTCCCCTAGCAGGGACAGGCCCTCGCCCACCGCCCCCCAGGGCGCTTCTTGGCCACTGCTTTCTGGCAGGTGGACGGGTCACCAGTGTGGACAGACGGCCACCAACGTCAGCTCCAGGTTTGGGAGGGTCCGAGGCACCTGGGTGGAGTCACACCCATGCCCACCTGTGGATGTTTGCTGAGCTTGCGATGACAGGGCCAGCGAGGGAGCCACACGCTGCCCGGGCACAGCAGGCTGGGCACAGGCCCACGCAGGAACTGAACTGAAGGGCTGAGCCCCGGTCACACGCCTGTAGCCTGTGGGGCGCCCCCACCCGGCATGCGGGGCCCTGGAGGGGACTGTTCCAGGGCTGGGCCTGGGGCACAGCTGCGACCCAAAGGGCGGGACCGGGCTCAGCTCTGATGGAACCAACAATTCCAATTCCCCCCTTTAAGCCAAAGCCAGGCAGGCCCCAGGGCGTGAGGAAGGGCCGTTTTCTGACACCCTTGTTCTTTTCTGTGCTGGGTGCTGGGAGGCTCTACTTCTCCTGGAGGAGCAGGATGTTCCCAGCAGCTCTTGGGCGGGGTCCACGTGGGGCGGTCTGTGCAACCTGGATGCCCGGGTAACCTGCCCGACTGGCTCCTGCTCCCACAGGGCGGGTCCCCCTCCCCGGAGCTCCTGCGCCACCAGACCCCTTGTTGGAGGCAGGTCTGTGCTTGACCTCGGTGGACAGCAGATGTCCAGTCAGCTGTCACCGTAGGCCCTGGAGTGCACTGGTCCAGGGAGAAGTAAATTCTTTTATATGATACAATTTGGGGCAAAACGACTGGATTCACATGGAGTGAAACTGACGCAGACTGGCCAGAGCCTCGCGTTCCTTCCTGGGAAACGCCAGACAGACGCTAGAATCTTATTTCACAGACAAGACAGTTATCACACTCTCCCCTCGGCAGGGGAGTGACAAACACACTTGGCTCTGCGGCACATGTGACCACGGCACTCACCGCCTGGCACAGGACGGGGAACTTGGTGCGATTGATGCCGCCCGCGAACACCGTGAAGGTCAGAGCCGCGTGGAAGCAGAAGTTCAGGAGCGTGTGCCGGCCCTTCCGGCTGATCCGGATGGCGCTGCGAGAAAGAGGGCGCGTCACTTTCGCGATGGGACTGAGCCCCTCGGCCACCCCAGCCCTGTCCTCTGTGGGGCCAGGAGCAACTGCCCAGAGCCCCGCGCAGGGGAGAGAGCAACGCACCGCGCCACGTCCACCCTGTGCAGGTTGCCAGGGGATGGTCCCGCATTAAATCACCGTAGGATGCTACAGCTGGAGGGTTTTTTGCAGAGTCTGAGCAATCTGATCATTTGACAGATAACGATATTGAGCCCTGGGGCTCTGTGATGCGTGTACAGTCTCAGGCAGAAGTCACGCCTCTGGGTCCCAGGAAGGGCTGCCCTCCTCCGTGCCCCCCCCCACCAGCTGAGTAGATGTCTGACACCATGGGAAGGGGCTGGGCCAGGACGGACATTGCTGGATTACGACTCTGGCCACACCTTCACCGTGGCCGTGGCCAAGCCTCTCCCGTGACCACAGCTGCCATGATCTGAGGGTTTGTGTCCCCACCACAGTTCTCATGTTCAAACGTGAGTGGGATCAGTGCTCTCGTAAAAGAGGCCCCCGAGAGTCACCTTGCCCCACCCACCACAGGAGGACTCAGCGAGACGGCGTGTCTGTGAACTAAGCAGCAGCCTTCACCAGACGCTGCATCTGCTGCTGCCTTCGTCTTGGACCTCCCGGCCCCTAGAACCATGAGAAACCAATTTCCGTTGTTTATAAGCCACCGAGTCTACGACAGCTTGGTTGTGCCCAAGTCTCTGCCTATGACCGAGGCCATGGACATGCCCAAGCCTCTGCCCATGACTCCAGCCGTGGCCTGGGTATTGACCGTGACTTTGATGCCTGGCCTTGCTGCGTGGGACCTTCTTTGCATTTCCCGAATCTCCCGGTGTTCTACAGGCCACTGTACCCTCCCGAGGTGTGAGTGCCTCGTGGGGAGCTCGCTGCACCCAGCTGACCTTGCCCGTCTCAGGGGGAGCTCGCTGCACCCAGTTAAGAACAGAAGCTGCTATGAGACCTGCTGGAGGCCCAGAGTGGAGGGCGTGGCTCCCCTGAGCACCTTCACCCTCTGGCGCCTGGAGGGCAGTGTGATCTTGCTTTGGGGATTTGCGTTTGAAGGTGGAGGCAGGTGCCGTGGGCGCAGGGCCTTCGGCCAGGCTCACCTCTGGTGCACGACGTAGGTGATGGCGGAGGCCAGGAGGCAGAGCAGCATGACGGCCGTGCACGCGTACACCACAGGGTGCAGGAAGTCCCCTGGGTACTGGGGCAGGGACAGGACGGTCTTCAGATCCTGGGGAGGAAACAGAAGACACCGTGTGAGCTACGGGCTGCCAGGATCTGTGCAGTGGCGGAGCCTCCTGGTCCCCCACCTCGGGTTCAGCCTCCCCTGGAGCTGCTCTGGCCACCTCCTGGCCTGAGTCACTTGTTAGGTCCCAAACACAGCACCCGCCTGGGCAGAGGGGTCCGGCTGGCGGCGAAAGGCCCTGCTCAGTGGGCGCGGGGGCAGGACCAGCTGCAGCACATGGCCGCCTGGCGTGGTCCGTCTGCACCCCATTCCCGTGCTCAGCCCAGGGTGACTCTACGAGGCCCAGTTCCTGGAGGGTGGCATTTCTGCTATGTCTGACATCTGCCTCCAGCCTCCCATCTGTCCCATGTGGCTGGAGGAGGGTGGGGGTGGCGCTGGCTTCCACCGGAGGGCACCTCACCTGCCGGTGGGGTCGGGGTGGCCACTCAGAGAGGTGGCGAGGTGTCGGATCACCCCAACCCCACTTCTGTGCCTCACACCCATGGAAATCCTGCTTTTGAACCTTCCTGGGAAAATTTTGTACGAAGCCTTGGCTCGAATCCACGGAGAAAGAGCAGAGGCTGTTACGCACGGTGGACACGGTCGAGGCCCAGGGCCTGGTCCTAGACATCACAGATTACAGTGTGTGTCGTGGTCCAAGTAAGGGCTCGAGGTCGGAGCGTGAGGAGAACGTGTTCTCTGTGGCAGAGTAGAGCTGGGGGAAGAGCATGCCCGCCTGCAAATATGTGGAACGGACGGGGTTTGCGTTTCATTCGTCACACGGCTATGTTGGGCACGGGAGGAGATGCCAGGGAGGTCATGCGCAGAGAAGCCGCGTGACGATGGCGGAAAACCGTCTGCAGACCGGGGCGAGGCCCCAGCAGAAACCACCTGCCAGCACCTGGACCCTGGACCTCCAGGCTCACACCCTTGGTGGGCACCGCATCCCACTGGGACCCCACAGGGGTGCTGTGGTCCCACTGTCGGGGCAGAAGGCATTGCCCTGCCCCCGCCCATGCTCTGCATGGCCCCCCGGGGAGAGGCCCTGGCCTGGGGGTGGGGCCAGGGCCGGTGTCCATTGTCTCCTGACTCGGCCAGGGCTGTTCGGGCAGAGCGCTGACCCAGAGGCTCCCTGTGAGGCCACACGAGCGGCTCTGGCAGTCAGGTCAGGGGTTTGCAGCCATGCCGGCCCCTCTCCCAGCCCGCGGCGGGGCCTGTGGCTGACGCACCTGTGCCAGGCTGGGAGCAGTTCTGGACGTGGGGTGGGCAGAGCAGTGGGAAGCCGCTAGCTGGACCTCCAGGATGGTGCCACAACTCAGGAAACAGAAACCCCTCATGTGAGGGCTGCTGGGGGGGGCAGCTCCACCTGTGCTGGGCAGTGGGGGGCTGGCGAGTCCCAGAGCTCAGGCTGCTGCACCCCCTGGCGCACTGTTTCCTGGCGGGCGCCGTGCCCAGGTCTTGCCATATCTATCAGGACCGGCTTCCAAGATGGTTCTCCTGGAACGAGGACTTTGTGTCCACTGTGTTGGGGAGTGAGGGGGTCTGCCCTCTGGGTGTCACAAGTCCCCTCATGGCCTTCCGAGGGGCGTGCATGGTGGGGAGCAGGGCTGGGCTGGGGCGTCCTAAAGCAGCATCCACAGCAACACCCCCACGTCCTGTGCCCGTGAGCCACACCCCGCCCCGTCCCCAGGGCTTACGTTTGAACGTGTCTCATCTGTGGGTTTTTATTCACATATAGAAAACCCACTCATGTTAAGCCAAATAGGAAGTCAGAACCGTCTCTCGTGCAATGGGCCAACACCTCGGGGAGCCAGTTTGAGATGCAGAGGCGTGTTCCCGGGACGCTGTGGAGGCCCAAGGCACAGCCGGGCAACGCCGCCGTGGAGTGGGGGCCTGCTTCTCGTGGACAGCCAAGTCCTGAGGTTCCACACAGAACAGGAAGCAAGGGGAGGCATTTGGCCTCCAGAGCAGCCACGTGGCCTGGCCGGGGCTGGGGCTTGGCTTGCGCTGGGACCGGCTTCTGGGCCCAGGCCGCAGCGGCTGTGGGTCAGCAGTATGCTTGATAAGAAACAGGGATTCGATTTGGTTTTTTTTTTTCTTTCTCTAAATTGGAATTATCGACAGTGCCTTTCTACATTTTTAGAGGTGACATTTAAAATTCAAAACAAGTAATGTAAAATAGAGATATATTTTATATTTTAAAGTTCACACATGTACAAGTTCCCCTTGGAAGTGTCTACTCTGCCAGTGTTCCATGGGCAAAATCATGACGACAGTCTGATATGAGCTGAAACAGAGTCTGGCCGACGGGCATAGACAAATCCCCTGAGGCCGTGGCTGCAGAGGGCCCTCCGGGCCCACCGCAGCGAAGGGAGCTTGGATCTGGTATCACAGCCGAGGGAGGGAGGAAAACAGCCTGGAGGACCCCGGGGTGGGCAGGGGAGGAGGAAGCCAGCTTCTGGGCCTGCAGGGTGGCCAGGGTGGCTTCAGGAGCCACTGGGAGAGGCACTGCTTCCCCCGGAACCTGGCTCCCCTCTTCCCGCAGGCCAGCCCTGACGTGTGGGGTCTCCTCTTAGAGTCCAACTTCCTTTCATATTTCACTATCATTTTAGCTGGGCGAATCCTTTTTGGTGGGTTCTGCAAATCAAATGGGCTGGGGGGTAAAGACAGACAAGAAGAAAGGAGGGAAGATGGGAAGACAGCGCCAGCCACGCTCCGTGCGAGTCTGATCCGACTCGGCCCCTGTAGCGGGCAGGCAGCCTCCTAAGCCAGGTGTAGACCGTCGGCGGCCCCGTCTTCCCCGGTGGCCAGGCCTGCAGGCTCTGTCTGTCTGGGGGGTAAACTGGTCTTTTCCAGGTTCTCCCGCACTTGTTCCTGGTTCTGCGCCAGTGAAGACTGGTTCCATCAGAGCCCGACGTGCTCTCTCGTCGGCCTCTGTGCTCTGTTGGCCTCGCACGTTCCGGGGGAGGCAGAGGGCAGAAGGGACCTTGGCTACTCGTCTAGAGCAGGAGTCACCCTTGCTATGTTTGTGCAGCGTGTCGTGGTTTTCTTTCTGGAGGGGCACATAGGCTCGTAAAATCATGCCGAAATTTGGAGAAAAACATGTTGAAAAATACCATGGGGCCTTTCCTTCTAGACTGGTTTTTGCTTGTTTGAAGTTCTCAGTTGCAGGGAGATGTCAGGTGGGTGACAAACCCCTACTCCGTGACACGAAGGTCGCAGATTTTGGCAATTTTTAGTTATTTTGATATGGGACCGAATAAAAAGCAACAAACCAAAAAGAATTCACCAAAGTTCTGAAATGCCTGTAAACTCGACAGACCATCTTCACGCGCCGTCGAGGAGGCGGTTCCCAGGCCTCATCGGGCCTCCTGGGCACCCTGCTGCAGAGCTGGGAGCGGATAAGCCCGCCAGGTGCAGGGTCACCTCCTCGCTGACAGTGTGGACTACGAATGTCCCGTGACCTGTCTCTGGCCCTTCCAGAGCCAGCCTCCTCCACGGAGCCGCGGGAGCGCCTGTCAGGGTCCCCCGCTGAGCCCCCGTGAGCCTGGCTGTGCCGGGCACGTCCATTGCCTGTGCAGCCCGAGGTCTCCGCCCTTCCACCACCTGCCCAGTCCTCGGGAGGTTCAAATCCCGCCCTGTCTTTTCTGACTACAGGCTCCTGCGTGTGCAGAGGGAAATGTTAGTGGCAAGAGGTGTCCCGAACGTGCTGTCTTTGGGGTCCTCGGCTCCAAGCAGGGCCTGGGGCCGGCCTGGCCGCTCCCTCTTTCCTGGCTGCAGGACGCAGCAACAGACTCCCCCAGTGACACCAAGGTCAGCCTTGGATTCAGGGCGAGCGGGGCTGAGGGGCTCTGCCGAGTTCTCTGTGAGAGCCCCACACCCCGCTGAGGCTGCTGGCGGCCACCAGGCAGTCACACCAAGCACAGCCACTAAAATCAGGTCATCGTGGCACCAACCGTGGCCCGAACATTAAAGAGAGGGTGAGCTCATCCGAACAGCTCCAGTCACACACTGCAATGACGGAAAGCAAGTAGCTTCAGGGGCCACCCCACACCACGGCATGCCACGCTGGACCCCCGCGCTATCCCACATGGTAGAATGCCACACTGCGCCAAGCCCCCCCATGCGACACGCCACACTGTGCTATGCCACATGACACTGTGCTGGACCATATACATCCTTCCGTATCAATCATACCAATCACATTATTCTACTTAGTTCCTGAGGCCGGGAACAGTGTTGCCGGGCAAATCAGAGCCTGAACCAAGTGAAAGACACCTCAGTCTAACCAGGAGACGCGGATGCTTTGAAGGAGGCAGAAGTGGAGAAAGCCAAAGGAGTGGACAATTTTACTCTAACTACAAAGACCATCAGTCCGTTCCCTTCAAGAATGACTGTTCTCCAAGTTAAGCACGAGGGTTGTCGGTTACAGTGTCAAAATCATACACGTTTTGGTGCCTGCTTGAATTTAAGTACTAATAACACCTATTGCAGGAACCGGCAAGTTTCCTGTCTGCTGTGTGTTAACAGCAGCCACCAGGGTGCATCCAGGAGGAGGTGCCCTCAGCCCTAAACCCTGGATAAGAGGCCTGCGATGTCCTGCTGAGGCGCACTCACCATGCGTCCGTCCGTCCGTCAGGGCGCCGAGGCGGACAGGGAGCAGGCAGAGAGGAGAGCGCAGGGCCCCAGACACGCAGAATTCGGGGCTGCTTCACGCTTTCGTGTTGGGTGGGTGGAGATGCAGCCAGAAGAGCTGGCCTGTGTCTTTACACTTAGGAACTGGGAAGGCCGTTTGCTCCTCAGCAGATGGAGGGTCAGGCAGAGTCAGGACTACCCTCACCTGGCCGCAGCCTCCAGGCCTCCTTCCCACGCCCCTGAGGCTGCCAGGTGAGTCTACCCAGGTAACTATACCATGAACTCGGAGACACAGGCAGAAAAGTGCTCCCACCAGATTTATGCAACTTGGGAGGACGACTCTACACATTCTCTGTCCCATCCGGAGAGTGTGTCAGGTGCAAACGTTATTTGTTAACAACAAAACCCCACGAATGGCCGAAATTCCCCACAAATTCCCAGGCAAAGCTACAGGTTTTGCATCTCAGTGTCACCAGGGAACGCAGAGGAGACTGTGCACGCGCTCAGACCGTGCAGGGTGGGGGAAGCCCCTGCAAGCCGTGCACAGAAGGGCCGAGGGTCAGAGCGCAGGGGAGGAGGGGCCGAGATCATGGCCTCCCCCCAACCGCATGGCCTCCAGGGTTGCTGTGGCCACCCCTGCCTCTGACGTGCCCTCGACTCACTTTTCGTCTGCCAATGGCAGGTTTCCATTTTGCAAACAAGGGTGTAAATTTGAGGATGAACAGTCATGGCTACTGCCAACCCAGCGCCCCCAGCCACGGTGGGTGTGGCACCTACGGGCAACAGGTGGTGGCTTCGGAAGCTGGAGGCAGCCCCCGGGCCTGCCGGCCGCCCTGAAGAGCGATGTGTCTGATCACGTGACCTTGTCAGATGTGGGGAGGTACGTGTGGCCATGTCCTCCAGCCTCAGAGGCTGGGGTAGCAGCTTGAGATAATGCTGGATTTTGGCCAAAAGCATCTCTCTCGTGTGGACATTTTGAATGGCACAGGAAGAAAACGAGGAGGTGACTCAGACTCCCGCTCCTCATGAAGCAGACGCTCAGCTGCTCTGAGCGTGCATGCCGGTGGCTGTGACAGTGGCACTGTCCTGTGGGGCCATCAGCATTCTCTGCACGCACCCTGGGTCCTCACTGCTTCTGTCAGCTGTCCCTTAGCAGCACACACAACACACTGTTTACTTGGCTGTCAACCTTTCCGAATCCAGACTGGCAGCAACCACAATAAAAGCTTGCAGGGCCATCCCGCTCCTGGCAAGAGGACACCCGTTCCCGTGCACTGTACCTGGTGCAGCCTGTGCAGGGAAGCCCACCCACACCCCTCCCGCTCTACCGCTGGGTCAACCTGCTGACAGGGATGGCGGGGGCAGGCAGCGCGGAAGGGCCTCAGGAGGGGCCTGGAGGAGGCGGGGGGAGGGGCTCTGGTCCAGGGCTAGGCAAGGTTTTCAGGGGCAGGGTCCCCAGGGGCTCGTATGTCACCTCCACAGACACTGCTGTATGCCTGCAACTAATTAGTATGATCAACGCGGAGCAAGCTGGCGCGGAGGGCGCTGACAGGCGGCCTGGAGACCCAGGTGCTGCGGGGCCCGCGGCTGGCCCCAGCCTCAGCCAGAGGACCCGAACTACCTGCCCACAACTCTGCCGCCACGGTGGTGCGGACCGGACGGCGGGGGTGGCCTGGGGGTCCGGGGGCCGGGTACTCACCATGAGCTCTGCAAAGTTAGGGAAGTGTGAGCGCCCTGGAGGTGCCGCAGGCCCAGGCGGTCATGTCGCGCCCTGCTCCCCGCCAGCCTCCATGGCCATCCGGAAGGTCAAAGTCCCAATAGCGGCCGGCGGGCAGTGTGCGTCAGGGCGGCCGCGGAGGGGCTGGTGGGGTCTGCAGGCTGCGCCCATCTGTGGAGACAGCGCATGGTCAGAGGCACGGTGGGGGTCCTCCCTGCGCCGGCTCCGCGGGTTTGCCCCCGCGGGCCTGTCCCCAGGCCAGCCTGTGGAGTCGCCGCTCAGCCCCGTCGGGGCACGCGGAGGTGCCGGGGAGGACGAATGCGCTCGCAGGCGGACGCTGCCCTCGCGGGGGCCGCTCCTTCTCCACGATGGATAGAGCTCAGCTGTGCTCACCGCCCCGGCGCGAGAACTGCCCTCGTCTCGGGCTGCACAAAGCCGGTAAACATGTCTGGCAGTTTAAACCAAGAGCACCAGATACGCCTGGGATTCATCCCCACCAGCCGACCCGGCAGGGGACCTCTGGCCGCTGGGTCCCTGTTCCCGGGCGAGCGCTCGCGCGCCCCCGGCTCCCAGTCTCCCGCCCTGGCTTCACGGGAAGGTGCCGGAATCCGCCTTCCCACGGCGGGACCGGCAGGAGCCGCCTCCCCCGCCGGCGTCCCTGCCCAGAACCGGGCCTGCGCGTCCGGAGGGCGCACAGCGCGGCGCGGCGCGGCTCTCACCTACTCCGGCCCGAGCAGCCCGGCAGCCGCGGGGCGGGCGCTGCCCGCGGCCGGCGCGGCGCGGCGCGGTCCCGGGGCCGGGGGGCGGCTCCCCATCCCGGGGCGGGGCGCTGCGGCGGGGCGGGGGCCGGGCGGCTCGCGCGAGGCCGGGGGCGCAGAAGCCGCGCTGCGCTCGGCGGGCGGGTCCAGAGCGCCGGCTCCGCAGCCCGCGCCCGCCCTGCACGGCGACAGCGACGGGCCGACCGTAACCATGGGGACGCGGCGGCGGCTCCCTGCGGCAGGGCGGGACGGCTATAGCGGCGCCCGTCAGCTGCGCAGCCGGTTTAAAGCGACAACCCGCCAGGTTTCGCCTTGCGCTTCCGGCACAATCAGACAGCTCGCATGAACGCGTCTCCCGAGAGGAGGATGCAGGATTCGATTTGATGTTTGAAGGAAATCCCTGTCCGTTGAGGGCTCCAGAAACAGAAATATAAAAAAACTGATTTTGAAGGAATGTTCATAGTTCTTCTATTAAAATATCCTCAAATCCAAATATGCCAAAACTAAGGTGAACTCATAATGAATCCATCGCGGCATGAGTCAGCAGGGCAGAAGCAGGCGGTGTAGACTGGCCTGTGGCTGTGAAGACAGCGCCCCTTCCTCGCCCCTCCCCCAAACCAGGACCAACCCCCCCACCCCACACTGACAGGCACTGAGGACACCTTGAGTTGGGGGGAGGGAGGCCAGAGGGCCACAGAGAGTCCCCCGAGGTGGGGGCAGCCTCCGCCAGGGCACGATCCCCTGCCTGCCTGGCTGTCCTCTGCAAGGTGGGGTCGGGGACCACTCGAGTCTCCTGCACAAGCTCCGTTCTCCAGGGCGGCGCCAGGCCTGGGGCAACACCCTGCGAAAGTGAGCTGGGAAGGCCCCTTCCAGGGCCCACAGCTCATTCCCTCCATCCCTCCAACCTCCCAGGCCCTCAGCCTGTGGCAGCTCCTCTCCTCAGGGTCCCTGACGCTCACCTGCAGCCCCCATGCTGAGGGGCCTGAGCAGATCCATGTGGGGGATTTCGATAAGAATCAAGAGGGTAGAATTAGAGGCAGCTACCGCTTCCTCAGCCTCCTGGCATGTTGCTTCAGAGGGGGGTGTTCAAAGCTTGCCCGCGTCCCCATCCTCCCACCCAGTATTCCCAACACCCCCGTCCATCCTCCCACCCAGTATTCCCAACACCCCGTGTCCGTCTTCCCACTCAGTATTCCCAACACCCCCCGTCCATATTCCCACTCAGTATTCCCAACACCCCCATCCATCCGCCCACCCAGTATTCCCAACACCCCCGTCCATCCTCCCACTCAGTATTCCCAACGCCCCCATCCATCCGCCCACCCAGTATTCCCAACACCCCGTGTCCGTCTTCCCACTCAGTATTCCCAACACCCCCGGTCCATATTCCCACTCAGTATTCCCAACAGCCCCCATCCATCCTCCCACCCAGTATTCCCAACACTCCCTGTCCATCCTCCCACCCAGTATTCCCAACACCCCCGTCCATCCTCCCACCCAGTATTCCCAACATCCCCATCCATCCTCCCACCCAGTATTCCCAACATCCCCGTCCATCCTCCCACCCAGTATTCCCCACACCCCCCCGTCCATCCTCCCACCCAGTATACGCGACACCCCCTGTCCATCCTCCCACCCAGTATTCCCAACATCCCCGTCCATCATTCCACCCAGTATTCCCAACACCCCCTGTTATCTTTCCTGCCCAATATTCCCAAAGTCTTTCTCTGGGATGCTGTGATGAGCTGTGTCCTCTGGGGAGGGACAAGGAATGGGGTTCTGGGCAGGTCTATGTTGACCTGTGTGTGACTCTCCAGGTCCTCCATGTGTATTCTGACTTTTGGGAACAGCTCCCCTTGGCTGAAGTGCAGCCGTGTAGCCCCTGGTTTCAGTCCTGGACACGTGGTGGGGAGGCGCCCCTGAGTGTGAGATCCTGTTGGGTGCCTCAGGCCAGGGGTCCCCCGGGTACCGCCTCTGGCGTCTTGTTCCCTGAGCTGGGTCTCAAGTCCACAGAGACTTTTCCAGGAATGGGCTGTGATGGGGGTGCATGTTGGCCTGTCTCCCCCAGAGGGTCCCAGCACATCAAACGACAGCCCTGGGGCCCAAGGAGCGGAGCTGGCCTGGCTGGAGCAGCTGCCAGCCCCCTTACAGGCCTGGCCTATCTCTGCCCTGGGCCAGAACTGGAGTCTCTGGGGTCCCACGGGGGAGGGAGCTTTGCGTGGGAACGTGCAGAAGATGCTGTCTGGGGGTGGGGCGGGGGTGGAGCAAGCCGGGTCCTGGAGAAGCCCCTGCCGCTGCACCTCAGCTCACCTGTGGAGCTCCTGGGCTGCCCCACAGGCTCCACAGGGGAATGTAGTCAAACCCAGACTCCCTTGGTATCAGGAGGGACACATAGGGCCCTGGGTGCTTTGAAGGAGTCTGGGGTCCAAGAGGGGTGCACAGAGGGTTCTGGGTATTTTGGGGGCTCTGAGGTCCAGGAGGGGCATATAGAGGGTCCTGGGTGCTTTGGGGACCCTCCATGGTGTGGGCGTGGGGCAGATGGGCACGCAGGGCTGCCCACCTTCCCCGCTGCACTACAGTCTGCCCCGGGGGTGCAGACAGCCTGGAACCCAAGCGCAGTGTTACCTGGGGAAGGAGAGGGAGTGCAGGTGTGCCTGGTGCTGCCACGTGGTCAAGAGCTGCCCAGGAGCCACATCTGTGGGGCTGGGGCCAGGTGAGGTGTCAGGGGCCGGTCGGGTGGCCCCGTCACCCACAGCTACTGCCCCAGAGTCCAGGCCTTGGAGCTGCCCGAGGAGGGCATGGGGTTGGGGTGGGGACAGGCTGTTGCCTCATGCACAGCCCCACACAGTGTCCTGGGCTGTGCCCTTGTCACAGAGCAGCACACCTGTGAGATGGGAAACTGAGGCACGGAGCAGCTGGGAGCTTTGCTGGTCGCGGGCTTTGCATGGCAGCACCAGCCTCAGGCCCCTGCAGTTTGCTGCTGTGATGTGGGGTCAGCCTGGCCCTGTCTGCTGCAGGCTGCTGCTATACTCATGGGGTGACCTCGAGGTTGTAGCTGCTGTGATGACATCCTCCACTCCAGAACCCAGAGGGACCCTGCTTGCCACAGGGTAGGGAGTTCCGGAGTCACTGGGTGTCTGTCTGGCAGGACAGAGTGTGGCCCGGGCCCCATGCAGGCCTCCAGGCAGTGCTCAGCTGTGAGCCCCGAGGGGACGTCCATCTGCACCTGCCCTGCCCTGGAAATCCCAGACCGCCTTCTGGATCGCAGCCAGCACAGCACGGTTTACCAGGGCGCGCCCCTTTTCCAATTTCTGCCTAGATGAAGAGTCCCATCAGATGTTGCAGCTCACCTACCTGCTCCCATCTCTCAACCGCTGAGGGAGGAAAACGCAAAGCAAAGTGAAACGGGCGATTTCAGAATGTGGATCAATAAACGTCTTCACGAGGCTCCTGTTCCAGGCAGATTTTATCTGCATATTTCCGAGCTGCTTCTCCAGGACCCGCCTGCGTTCCTGCAGGGAGGAGCTGAGGATGTGCTCGCATGTTCACCTTTGCGTTTATGGAGTTACACAGGTTACGAGATTCATTGCGAGGAGTCGGCGTACATGCGGGATGGATGCCAGGTGACCGCTGGAGTCTCGGGCTGAAACTGGCGCTGCTGTCCGGGCAGCCTGTCCGTTGCCTGTGCCAGGGCAGCCCGCCGGGCCCCCCGGGCACAGACGGCACCTCATGGATGTCAGCCGTGTCCATGCAGTCCCTCTGTGGCAGCACCCGGGCCGGTGCCCGACTGGGTAGCTGTGGACGGCAGTCTCAACACACACTCTGGCCACCTCCCCAGGACCCCCTGGAATGTTCTTTGCAAAGGGCCAGACTGCACCCCTTGTGGGTCCTGGACGGCTTTCTCTCTCGAGGCTGCTGAACTTGGTGGCTGTGGCGACCTGGCCATGTGAGTGCTGTGTGGCCATAGGCGAGTCTACAGACGCTGAGGTTTGAATTGCGCATGGTTTTCATGTGCCATGAAATATTGCTCTTCCTTCGATTTTTTGGGCTGTTTAAAACTAAGACATTCAGCTGACGGGCTGTGTGAACGCGGGCGATGGACTCGTCCCAGTCCTGCCAGAGGAGGAACGATGTTCTGGAAGGAGGCGGCAGCTTCCCTGAGGCCGGTCTGAGCAAGGACCCGACCAGGCCTGGGGAAGGGGCGGCCGCCTCCCTGGACCCCCAGCAGGAGCAGTGCAGGGGCTCTTCCCGCTGCAAACCTGACACTTTCAGCACCGACCCCGCAAAAGCCGTTTCCCCGGCACGGGCCCCACGGCGCTGGGAACGCACTTCTGTAAGCCCTGACTTAGTGTGTGCCGCATTTGTAGTTTAATGAGCATAAAAGACTCACTTTGCCCAGGTCACAAGTGTCCCCAGTGTGCTTGGTGCTGGTCCCCGTCCCCTCCCTCTCAGCACACTGAGCTTCCACCTCCCTTCCAGAAAGGTCAGTTTCCTCTTTCTCCTCAACAGGGGAGGAAACTCCGCATGAGTCCTCTGAGCCGCTAGGGCCGTGACCAGGGCCGGGGCCCTCAGTGGCCTCACGATCTGACGTGAGGCCCTGTGGGGAAGACTCTCGCAGGGCAGGAGGGGCCGTTCAGAGGCTGCCTGCCGCCCCCAGACAGAGTAGGCCCTGCCGCCCGCAAGGGCCTCAGGCGCAAACGCTCGGGCCACAGGGCGCCAGGGGACCGTTTCTCTGCTTCCCGTGGATTTGGGAATGTGCGGCTGTTTGTGGGAGAACAGGACACAGTCCCAGAGCTGGCATCACGCGTGGTCAATAGCACTCGGCTCTGCCAGTGACCGGACACAGCCCTTCCCAGGAGCGCCAGCCCCATCCCGAAGCGTGGAGGGCTGGGTGCTGGGCACAGGTGTGGCGCTTGCTAAAAATACTGCATCTCTGGAATCAGCATGGCCTCGGGTCGCTGCTGACATCTCAGGCAGGACGAGCCGTCGCGGACACCTTGAAGGTCTGGGGCTGCGGCTTTCAAGCCGTGGCCTGGGGACCTGAGAGCCGGACATTGGAGGCCCACGGGGGTGGGAAATGGGGTCTCGGGGGTGGGCAGCCTGGCCCGGAGGGTGCGGGACCTGTGGCCCGGCCTCCCCGGCGGGCGGCATCCATCTGTGGGTAGAATTAAATACGGCTCTCCGGTTGCCATGGCGACCAGCCTCTCCCCCCACAGCGTGGATTTGAATTTGTGCAGACCGTTTCTGGCTGAGATTTAAGCCAACAAATTCATTGTTGCCCTGAGGTGAAGTCTGGTTTGAGAACCAAATAACAAAATTAACAAACTTAAAACATTCCTGATGCCGCCGCTTCTTTAACAAAACACTGTTGGAGCCCCAAGGGGACCAGGGCAAGTTCTACTTCCATCTGACGCCGCCAGGAGGCCGCTGTGCGAAACTTCCCGACCACCGTCTGTGATGGACGGCCAGCTGCGGGGTGTTCTGGTGCCCTGGCAGAATGAGGGTCCCAGGTGGGTTTACTTTGGAAACCTGCACTGCCCGGGGCCCCGCACGTCCAGGCTCGAAGGCCGGGTCCGCACAGGGCCCGGTGGCCTGGGCTGAGCCATGAGTGTGGACGCCTCAGGGCACCGGGTGGGCTGTGCAGGGGGTAGGAGGTGGCGTTGAGGGGCGGGACCCCGACCTCTGTCTCTGAGTGCCCCACGCCCACTGGCCTCCTCTGGGCCTGAGAGATATTCTCCTCCTTGCGGAAGGTCGAAGGGCTCTCCCTCCTGGCCCAGGACCCTGGGTGTGTTGAAAGTTCATGGAGGAGTCTGGCAGGAGGAAGGAGCCGTGCTGTGCATTCCTGGTAGTAGGGGAGAGACGGCACCAAGAGTCCCCTCCCCTGAGGTCTGCGAAGGCCCCACGGTGGCTGGGTGCACCCAAGGCTCCTGCCTGCTCTGTGGCTGCCAGACACGGAGGAGCTACGTGGCCCCCTGCCACGGAGCCAACTAGGCCTTAGAGGCTGTCTGGGCCAGGTAGGGAGGCTGGACATGTGTTCTGTGGCGCTGGGGAGCCACACTGTGTGTCTGGGGGAGAGAGTGAGGGTAGGTTTGCAGGCAGCTTTCCCGGGGACGTGGTAGGGGGGCTGCCTTTCGGCTCCCTGGAATGTTCCCCTGAGGACCCACAGGACCTGCACGCCTTCCAACGTCCTCAGCTGCCCGTGGGTGGACGAGCCCACGTGGTCTCTGCTGACCTCTTTCAGGAGCCCTTGGAGTGTGTGGGCCCCAGAGCAAACGCGGACACCCCCAGCGGCAGCACATCCGCGGGAGGCTGTGCCTGGCACAGAGCGCCCCCCACCACGGCAGCAGCACCTGCCGCCCGCTGCCCACCTGGGGCTCAGCTTTGTGGCGCCTCATCCTCCGTGGACGCTCTGGCGCCAGCAGGGCCCTTCAGGGAGAGCGTGTTGGAGCTTCCTTGTCAGACACCGGGACGCGGTTCTAGCTGGTTGAGGGTTCGAGGCCCCAACAAGCAGCCTCCCCCATCCAACCTTCCCCGCGACAGCCCGGGTCCCTCTACAGGAGCCGGGTTGCGATAGACCGGGGACCCCGGTGCCTGCTCAAGAGCACAGTGGCTGCCCAGGGGGGCTCCCAAGTCTCCCACACACGTTGCCGTCCACAGCGCCCAGAGCCGCAGTGTGGCCTGGACACCCAGCTGCCGGCGTGGGGCGAGGAAGCCTCCCAGGAGCTCCTGCTGCGGAAACCTGTACGTGCTGCCGGCGTCCACCGAGGGCCGGTCACGGGGAGAGCGGAGCAGCGGAGCCGTGCTGCTCAGCTCTGCAGCAAACACTCCTGTCCCCGTAACGGTCCCCGTAAGGTCCTGGGCTCTCGGACGGCAGAGCCCACGGCCACCAGACGCTGGCTTCGCAAAGACACGTGAGCACACTGACGTTCCCACTCCATGCAGATAATTCCCCAGACTCGGAAGTCACGCGTGTCCTCCGAACACTTGTAAACACGAAGCTGACAGCCAGACCCCCACTCCCCTCTGTGCGTCCGGATCTCCGATGTGGGATGAAGGCCACACAGAAACAGCCAGTTATCCAGGTGGTTTACCTTGCACAGACTAGTCCCGTGTCTAGACCTGCAGAATTAGCCAAATGACCTGGTTTTAATGAAGACATTCCCGGGTCGGGAGCCAGTATCTCTTCTCTCTGGGCGACTGGCCTTTGAGTTCCTCCCAGGAGCGGGAGCGGCTCCGGGCCTTTCTCTGCCCTTTGCTGCTGGGTCAGGGCCGGACGCCAGGCCCGCATGGCCCACAGCAGGACTGGTCCCCACCCCCACTGTCCCCCCTCAGGTCCTGCCCTGGCCCAGACAGGACAGGCGCCCTCACGCCGCCTCCCCTGCCAGGCCTTCCCTAAGCGCCTTCCCTAAGCGCCTTCCCGGGCTCAGCCGCGGGAGTCTGTGAGGTTAGGTGGGCTCGGGCCGGGTCGTCTGGCCTGAAGTCTGAATGGGGCAGTACCGTCCCTCCCCGGGACCAGCTGGCTGGGCTGCAGGGCGGCCACCAGTCCTGTGGTCCTCAGCTACCCTGAGGCCCCCTGGCGCGAGCCCCGGGCCCTCCGTCTGCCGCCTGGTGTTCTCTCTACCGCCGGCCGACAGCCTCCTGCCTGGCTCCTGCCAAGGCTTCTGGCAATTGGACCAAGCAATTTTACCAAATTAGATGTGGTCCAAAGCAGGTTGTTCCACCTGGCAATTTTGTTAAAAATAATTATTTGAAAATTAATATTCCAGATCCCTGATTTTTCCATGATTAGCAGTTTTGGCACAACACGACAGCTTTCCAACTCTTTATGTCTCAAAACATTGCTTTCTCTCCTTTCAAATATCTTTGAGCCTAAAAATAATCTTTTTATTTTAAAATTTTTAATAATTTTCCTGGCTTGAGCTGTTGGTAATGGCAGAAGTTTGGAACAACCTAAATACCTCAGGACAGGGTGGGCCGGAGTGACTCGCGGGCCTGTCTGCTGGGGACTTGAACTGCACGTCCAGGGCCTTGGGGATGTCAGTGGCACCCTCATGTTCCCCCTGTCCCCAGACACTGCTCCTACACACGGGGACTTGGCGAAGGCGCAGTGGGAGGCTCTGCCCTCCGGAGTCATGTGGGGGCGATGGACACACACACGCACCAACCACGTCTGCAGGCCACGGACAGGCGAGGCGGCAGTGACAGCCACGGAGGTGCCATCTGGGGTGGGCGGTCGTGGTGACACAGACGTCCTCGTGGAAGACACGCGCTTCCGGGGAAGCTCATCGTCAGCCTCGCCGCACAGACTGAGAGGGGTCAGCACCGGCCCCCAGGACACGGATGCGCACGCACACGCCTCGGGGAAGCCGGGCATCTTCGGCTTCTAGACGCCACACAGCAGAAAAACTGCCAAGCCCACGTGGAGTTGGTTTCCTGCAGAACTGCGAGTCCTCTCCCACAAGTCGGCATGTTTGTGTATTTTGGAAGTCTACGAAAGCTAAAATCCTCATTAATTTCAAAATACAGTTCGCAAACTCCAAATATTTGACCAGTGCGTCCATATGTTCCACAGTTTCCCGCTAGAGCAGGAGGCGGAGCGGGAGCTCTGGGGAAGACGTGGGTGTGGGCCGGGCTGAGTCCACGGCAGAGGAGCGGGCGCTCTCCTGGCTTCCGGGCTGTGACGGCGGGAGGGCCACCGCGGAGCAAGGCCCAGGGCCCAGTCCCGCCGTGCCGGGGGCTCGGGTGGCTGTGAGGAAGAGGAGGGGGTGGGAGGTGGGAACCGCGGCCCATGTGCTAGCACCGGCCCCTTGCCCCAGGAGAGTCCAGCATGGCACTCGCCGCCCCCACCTGGGTCTGGGGGGTCTGTCCCTCCTGCTCCCCGGGGCGGGCACAGACCTGGAGCCCGTGGGGGGCGGCTCGAGGCTGCTCTGCAAGGTGGGGCCATCGGTGTCTAGGCCAGATCGGCCTGAGCCAGCGACCCTGGGGCACGGGCAGGTGCAGCCACCAGGACTGCGGGTGGAGCGAAGGCCACCTGGGCTTCCTCCTAAGGCGCCTCAGACCCTGCCAGCGGCCCCCCCAGAATGTGGGGGTGCAGCCCTGTGGTCTCTCCGTCCTGCAGTTGTAAAAATCCTTAGTAGCCTCTAAACTACTGATAAAATAAGACTCCCTAATCCTCAGTCTAAAAAAAGATGCCTGATGAAGCACTTTTCTTCAGACGCAGCTTGGACACGGCCAGACCCAGCCAGTTGGTCTTTCAAGTCGACTTTCAAATCCCTCTCTCCCGCCCTCCCTCCCTTTCCGTTCCCCAGAATCGGCTCCCTGCAGGGCTGGGACCCCTGAGGCCAAGTCCCCTGGCCCCCCGCAGGTCTGGTGTGGCTGCCACCGTCACCGGCATGGCATCCTGGCCCAGGCCGGAGCGCCTCCCAGCGTCCGTGTGCCAGGGGACGAGGTGCCAGACCACGTGGGCCAGCGTCACCTTCCTGACCACGGGCTCCCACGCCTGATGCCGCAGGACCTCAGTTTTTTCCTCTAGGCGCCAGGGCCGGCAACAGCTCTGGGCTGCGCTGTGCCATCCCTTCCACGCAGCCCCCACGTGGCCGTGGCAGGCTGTGACCAGCATCTCGGACCCTCACAAGTGGCTGGCACGGCACCTGTCTGGAGGACGCTCGGTTCCTGTGCTGAGGGCTCAGGGTTCCTGGGCTTGGACTTCTTTGACGTGTGGGAGACAGGGGGCCACGCTCGCTCAGAACACAGGCCAAGGCCACGCAGGGCAGGAGACCCTGTGCGCAAAGGTACCGAGGGTGCCGCCCACCCGGCCTCTGCTGGGACGTGCCGAGGGCCACACCGAGCCTGGGCTGTGGCCTGTGGCCTGCTCTGGTCCCAGCTGTGCTGCGACCCAGCGTGAGCTCGTGGACAGAGGCCCACAGGGGAGGTAGGGGAGCCGCTTCTGGGCCTGGCCGGGGAAGAGGGTCATTCTCAGGCTCACTCACGTGTTCTTTCCCAGGCGAGGAGGACGGTGGAGAGTGAGGACCACAGGCTGTGCCTCTCCAGGGTGTTTGGGGCAGTGTGTTAGAAACGTCAACTGTGGGGAAAATGTCCCCGAATTGCCTAAGTTGGGGACTTGGGTGGGCACCCCCGTGGCTGTCACAGCGGCTGCCACAGCGCCCTGTGCCCGATGGCAGCTCGGACCGGCTCCCCGGGTGCCCACGGGGACACGGGTCCTCTGGCCCCATCTCAGCCTCTGGGCCTTTCTCATCCCGCCATTGCCCTCTTGGTGGCCTTGCGTGGCTCTGCACCCCCCGCAGGGGCCCAGATGCGCCCCCTGAGCTCCTGGCATGGTCTCCACCGCCAGCCTGGACCCCACGGTGGAGCCCCAGGCCTCGGGGGCCTCGATGTCTCCCAGTTTGCTCAGTAAAACAAGCCAAGAAGCAAAGACCAGCCCAGGTCCAGTGAGCCCCCGAGTGTTCACGCTGTGGCCTCTAGCATGGCAGCCGCCACGTGAGCCGTGTTTGACTCACGTTGGTTTCGAGCCCGGGGCCTCGTGACGCACGTGTAACTAACATGTCTTTACCTTGGGAGCCGCAAGAACGTTTTTTTAAGTTTCCCATAACTCATGCACAGAAAACAATAAAAAATAAATTTTTCATTAAATTAGGAAGGATTGTTTTGTTTTTTGAAGTTTGTATTCTATTTTTGTAATAAAACACCATGGCTCCAAGGAAAAAAATTTTTCCTAGTGTGGCAGTCAGCGTGCTGAACTCCAGGGCGTGCTGCACGGAGGCAGGGCTGAGGGAGAGGCAGTTCCAGGCCTGGGGCAGGGAGAGAACGTGAGCCCCAGGTGTCCTGCGCCGAAGTCAAGGCCACCGCGGCCACAGGCGTCTCTGCGGACTTGGGAGCTCGGGCCACAGAGGGCTGCGGTGGGCGGAGGAGTCAGGGACACAATTGTCAGTGCAGAGAAAGAGCAAATGTCCCTCCTGTCTTCCCCGGGAGGTGACCTTGGGGGTCTCCCAGCAGGGGTGTATGGCGGCTTCTCTTTGTGGCAGTGTCCAGCTGTCAGGAGGCAGCGAGGATGGACTGGCTTTCTCAGGCCCGATGAGAGCGTTGACGTGGGCAACACCCGTCTCGAGAGACGCGCTGCCTCTGAGCCACCAGGCCGTGAATCCTCCGGAGCATCGTGGGCTCGAGACGCGGCTGCCAAAGTGTAAGACGTGCAGGGGCCCCCGGACCCTGTGAGCAGCACACGGCACCACCTCCGGAGCCCAGGGCAGGCAACGTGGCAGGATGGGCGACTTGGCGAAATCTGTGCCAGGAGGAAAGGCAGTTGGGGGAGGGGCCGAGGCCCAGCGCCACGGGAGGCCACGTCGGCAGCTGCCACGTAGGGGCCCCCATGGGTCCGGAATTTAAAAGTAAACTGCAAAAATCAGAAGACAACCCACAAAATGTGACCTGGGCTTAATATTCGATTAAATGAAGAAATGTTATTGGTAACTTTTAGAGTCAGTAATGGCATCATGGCTATGTCCAACCTGGCCATTATCTGTCCACGATGCATACTGAATATTTATAGTCGATGATAAAATGTCTGGGATTTCAGTCAAAATAGTCCGCATGGAGCAAGGGGAGGCGTTACTGGGAGGCGGGTGTCGTGGATGGTTGTAGTGCTGGGATTTCTGCCCCCGTCCGAGGCAGAAGACGTCATGATAAAAGGCAAGCGTGTGCAAGCATGTGCACGCGTGTGCGTGCGTCGCTTATGGAGTCCGCTGTCCCTGACCTGCTGTGAGGCCTGGGCTCCCACCACTTGACGTCAGAGGGCCGTTGCCACCTGCCGGGACCGGGAGGGGGGCGGTCCCCGGCCCGGTCCCAGCAGCGCCTGGGCTCCTGCAGCCCCTGGGTCCTCGCCGGCCTGGGCCCCAGAGACCCGGCTGTGTGCGTGGCAGCTCCGGGACTCAGCGATGTGCCTGCCCCGGTGCGGGGGCGGGGAGGTGGGTGGGATGCGTATGAGACGAGGTAAAAATAACTGTTCCAGAAGCAGTTTCCGGAAACGAGTCGCCGCCTCTGGCTGTTTGTTGCCAGGAAAATGGGGACAGATAAAGACGCCGTTTTCTGAACAGCTGTCCCTCCATCAGCAGGGCCGCCGGCTGCCGTCCGGGCGGGTTGACAAGTCTAGGCCCGAGACCCCTGCGCGTGCTCCGGGGTGGACGCCATGCGGGAAGGATGTGAGACGTCCCGGGTCGTCCCACGCAATTTACAGACGGTGAGAGGGAAGACGCTTCCAGGTAGGTGGCATTAAACTGAAACGAAATGGAGAAGCTTGGTGTGTGGCTTCCGCAAACGTGGCTCTCATGGCTCCTCGCAACACCTGACCCTGAGGGGAGAGGGCAGGTCTCACGCTGCTCTGGGGTAACTGAAACGTCCTCTGGCAAGTGCAGTGAGAACACCAATAGCATCTCCTGAAGTTCTAAGGAAAGCGTCCGATGCCTTCCCGACCCCTCCACCTGAGGTCTATGAAGGTCGAGTGACCTGTGGGCGTGAGTACCCAGAGGCCCCTCAGATTCACTGGGCACCCACAGGGCCAGCCCCACCTCCAGGTCCTAGCTGCGGGTCCCAGGGGCCGAGGCCGCGAGTGGCCAGCAGGAGCTGGAGCCAGGACCACGGTGGCCGGCTCTGCCTGGGCCCCAGCCAGCGAGGACGTGGCCGGATTTCCCCGCAGGTCTGTCTGCTCTGCCTGCGCTGAGCCCTGGGCGGGCCTCGCTTGGCGTCCATGAACGTGTCTGTTGGTTTGGGTCTGAAACAGATGAAAAGTCCCCAAGGGATTTTGCAATAATTAAAAACCAGCCATGCCGGCCACAGTGCCATCTGAGGGTGGCTCCCACGGTGAGGGAATCTCTTCTGTCTCCCGACGGAGCCCAAACCTGCTTTCACAGACCTGACGGGAAGGGTATAATCTCCTGTGCTAATTAAAAGGATAGAGTGCCAGAAGCCCCAGGAGCCTCGGAGAACTCGGGGAAATGGCAGATTTAGGACTCAGTGCCCAGGCTCGGGCCACATGGACGGGGCCAAGGGGCGGCTTCTCCAAGCATCTGACCTGCCGGGAGCCCAACCTGGTCCAGCCCTGGATTTCGTCTCTCGGCACAGCCCGGTCCTGGCCTGGGACCTCACACCTTTGTGGTCTGCAGTGTCAGCCTTCAACACTGCCCTCCGGTGACCTGGGATGGCCCCACCCGTGGCCATTCCCAGGGAGATGGTGAGAGCCGCCCACCCTGGGGAGGGCCAGTCAGGCCCCTCCCTCCCCGACACCTGCTCCTGGAGCCACGTCCCCAGGACTCCTGCCACGGCCACGTCTAGGCAGAAGGGAGGCCTGGCCAGAGCGAGGGAGGGGGCTGGGCTCTGGGCTTCGGCCAGACTTCGCCCCGACAGAGGCATCCTCACCTGGGTTGGGGTCAGAGAAACACACCTCCAAGACCCCATTCCCCATACCTCACCCGGGAGTGGAAGAGGAGGGTGAGCCGTGGACGCCAGGGCAGGTCCTGCCCGAGCGTTTTAGCCCACAGCCTGCCCCCGACTCTCCTAAGCAGCCCCTACAAGCAAACAGAAACTAACGGAGAACAACTGGAAAATCCCCAGATGTTTAGAAATTAAGCAACACGTTTTGAAATAACACGTGGGTCAAAGGAGAAATTCACATGAAAATGGAAAACAGCTGAATTAAGTGGTAATGAGCGTAATACATACAAAACGTGGCTGTGGACGGCACAGCTCGGACGCTCGTGCTCGGAAGGAAGCTGAGAACCGATGATCTAGTCGCCCCACTCGAGAAGCTAGAAAAACAGCAAGTGAAGGCCAAAGGAGGAAGAATAACAGAAACAATAAATTTGAGAGTGGAAGCAAATGCCGTGGAAAATATAAAAGAGAAATTAATAAAGCCAAGAATTGTTTCATTGAAAATGTTCATAACACGCACAAGTCCCTAGCAAGGCAAGCAAGGAAAACCCGCAAGTCGCAAGTGTCGGAAAGGAAAGGCCGAATGGCCCAAGTGTCGCGGGAAGAGGACGAACACCTCCGTGTTCACACGCTGGGAAGGAGGCGACGTGGCTGATTCTTTGCAAGACACGACTTGTTGGCCTCCGGGCTAGATTGTGAGAACTGCCCCGTAGGATTCATGAAGTTGAATCTGTAAAGAAAAACCTTCCCATAAAGCAAACTCTGAGGAGTCCAGGACTTGGGGCTTTCGCTCTGCCCAGCGGTCGCCAGAGCCCGGCTCTCCGCAGGCAGGGCCGTCCACACCCTGACCCCGCGGCTGTCTGCATCTCCCATCCTGCAGAGCTCCTCAGGCCGTGCCCCGTCCAGGCCGGGGTGGCGGCGGGTGTCCCTCCTGGCTCCGAGGCAATCTTTAAAGCACGGACGCTGCCTGCCTTCCGCTCCCAAGTACCGAGATTCCTCCAGAGCTGCAGTAACTCAGCAGACAGCAGCTCGAGGACAGACACACGGACCACAGGAACAGAGGAGAGCCCAGAGAGGGTCCACACACCCGCAATAGCAGAGCCGGGGCACCGCGTCAGGCAGGGTGGAGCTGCAGCAGGTGCCGCCAGAACCACTGCAGGTGGGAGGGAGAAGGGGCTGAGCCGGCTTCACGGCACCCACGGAACACCGCTCGACGAACTTGCAGACCTGGTGGGAGGAAAGGTGAGAGTTACGGAGGAAGCTGTGACTCAGAAAAGACCATAGTCCGGATGCAGGTACACATGATCCAAATGCATCTGGAACTACAAATCAATGATAAAAAAGACCAACGATGCAAAAAAAAAATGAGAAAAGACGTGAACAAGAACTTCACAGAAGCAGACATCGGAATGGCCGGGGGCACATTGTACGTCACTTAACGCCCTGCGTCGCCAAGGGAGCCAGGACAAGCCAGGCACACCCGCCTGAGCGGTTCCGGCAGAGCCCCACGGCGCGGGGTGCGGTGGGGGGGCACTGCGGGAACTCCGTTCTGCGCGGTATGCGCTGGTACAGCCGCTTTGGAAAACAGCGTTTGGTGGCATCCACTGACGCTAAAATACGGACACTCTGCGACCCCAAATTCTAATCCCGAGAAATTACCCCAGAGAAATGAGCACTTATGTCCACTAGAGAAAGGCACAGGGTATTCTTACCAGTATTTTTCCTCAAAGCTAAACTTTGGAAACAGCCTAAACGTTCATCAATAGTAGATAAATAATTTGTGGAGCATTCATATAAGAAATACCACACAGCAACTCAAAGGGGGACAAGACCCTCTCTCTAAAAAGAGGGGGGCTGTCGCTACATGACGAATTTCACTGGTGGAAAAGTGTGATGTACGATTCCGTTTATGTTACGTTCAGGGACACCCAGGCCAGGGCCAGGGGGGCTGACATTGCGGCAGGTGTTCCACGTCTCCAGGGGGCAGGCAGGGGTGAGTTTCTAGCACGTGAGCGACCAGACAGAGCAACTGTGGGGAGCCCGGTCGGCGCCCCCAGCCCTCCAGGCGATTCCTGGAGGACAAAGGCCAGCCCAAAGGAGGGGAGACAGTGGCCTGAGGCCGGGGGAGACTCACGTCCTCACCAAGGACCACAGGGACACCCGAGTGTCCAGGGGAGAAGGGAGAGCCTCCAGCAGGGCCGTGGACTTCCAGCAGGAAACCGGGTCTGCCTGCGGGCGCCCAGGTGGGTGTGAGAGCAAACATGTGGCGTCTGTCAAGGAGACGTTGCCGCCTGGAGCCAGAGAACATGCTTGGGCTGAACTTTGTTCAGTGCCCTAAATTTAAACAGCTAGAATTATTTTTTAAGCACCATCATATTTAACCTTTAGAAATGATTGGCCTCTTAATGAGGTATCTGCATTCAACTGTACGAATGGAATTCGACACAAGCTTCATCTTGGAGTACTTCCCTCTCCGTGCTCTGGGCACCAAACACCCATCGTGTGGGGGCAGGGCTCAGAGGACAACGTGCACCTGTTCTGTGGGGGGCAGGGCTCAGCGGACATCGTGCACCTGTTCTGTGGGGGGCAGGGCTCAGAGGACATCGTGCACCTGTTCTGTGGGGGGCAGGGCTCAGAGGACATCGTGTATCTGTTCTGTGGGGGGGCCATGGCTCAGAGGACATCGTGCACCTGTTCTGTGGGGGGACAGGGCTCAGAGGACATCGTGTACCTGTTCTGTGGGGGGCAGGGCTCAGAGGACATCGTGCACCTGTTCTGTGGGGGGAACAGGGCTCAGAGGACATCGTGCACCTGTTCTGTGGGGGGCAGGGCTCAGAGGACATTGTGCACCTGTTCTGTGGGGGAGAGAAGGGCTCAGAGGACATTGTTCACCTGTTCGGTGGGGCGCAGGGCTCAGAGGACATTGTTCACTTGTTCTGTCGGGGGCAGGGCTCAGAGGACATCGTGTGAGTGGTTGGCTCGGAGGGGTCCTCCAGCGCCCCAGATGCAGCCCTCGCTGTGCAGGTTGAAGCTCCATTTTGGACGCTTTGGGCTTCTCATGCACAGAGCGGGAGTTCTTGACCCCACTATGCAATGTCAAAGGTGGAAAGTGAACGCAATGTGCTGACTCCTCCTGGAAATGTGCTCACGCTGCAGCCAGGTGCTGTCAAAGACCTGCTGTTGCTCGCTCAGTGTGAACCCGGCCCAGGAGGCTGAGCCACGTCCTTTTGGACTCGGGCCTCTGGTGTCCCTCAGGAAGGGGAAGGCGGTGGCCCTTGTCCACGGGATCCGGGTGCTTAACCAGCCTGAATCGCCCCCAGACAGCAGCAGAGGTCCCCGGTGTGCGCCGGTAGAGGCCACGGGCCTGTGATTCCCAGGGAGCCTGGGGCACTGGGAGGGGGGCTCTGTCCTCTGAACTGGCCAGCCGTGACCCCGACCCTACATGGCCGCAGCCCCCGCCATCAGCGTCACCTGTCACCCACCTTGCTCTGCCTGTGGTGTCGTGGGGCCAGAGCAGGCATCTCGAGCAAACCGCACAGACCTGGGCACTCTCTGGGGCTGTGCTGGGGACGCGGGGTCACCATTCACCTGCATCACCCCGGGGGCCGAGTGTGAGCAGCAGACAGTCGTCACCGCGACTCAGTGCAGCCCCGGGACCCCTGGGGTGGACTGCAGTCGCCACATGCAGGCCGAGCATCCCACACCTGGAGGAGCCGCCCGGGCGCCGAGGGGCCATGGCGCAGCCCGGGGAGTCCAGTGTCCTTTATGTTCTCCAAGTGACTTGAAATCGCCATGTCGACCTCGGGGGCCGAGTGAACCCTATTTCCCAGGGAAGAGGCAAAATGCTCCAACCCCCTAAGCATCTGGGAAGAAATGGAAAGGAAGGCGTCAGAACCACTGCCTTGCGGTCTCCAGCGACCCTGGCGCTGACGCAGAGACCTGAGCGGGGAGTTGTCCACGTGAACCTGCCGCCTGACGCCCAAGTTAAAGCTGTAATTTACCAGTGACGTGAACAAATCAACAATAGGCACAGGGAGGCCGACCGCACTCGCCTCTCCCTCCACCCGCTGATGCGGAGCTCCCGCGCAAGCCCCATGTCTGGGTCTGGGGACCAGGTGCACCCAGCAAGCGCCGGCTTCTGCGCATCCAGCCCCGGGGCTGAGCGGCCACACGCAGCACAGGTGGAGCAAAAGGAAGTTCCCTCCCAAACATGCCAAAACACGCCGGACTGCACTCGACACTCAGAGGCCCGAGGTCGAAGACGATGTTATAACCAGAAACCCAAACAGGATGTTGGGGGGAAAGAAAGTCAGAGAGAGAAGGCGCCCCCAAAATTAAACACGAACTTGCTCAGTGGGAGGATGTGGGGAAAGGCAAGAAGCCCCCGGAGAGCAGAAGGGGTCAGGGGAAGGGCGGGGGGCGTCTGCGCCCCAGGGCCCAGCTGCCTGGCCAGAGCACGGAGGACACGCCAACCCGGCACGCGTCAGGATGGGGTGGGGAGAGGAGGGACCAGGGGGACAGCGGCCAGCCTGGCCCCATCTGCGGGCACCTGACTCTGAGCTGAGCTGAGGACCCATCCGTCAGCACCATGGCAGAATGAGGACAGTGTGACGTGTAAGGACGGAGACAACCTGTGTCCCTATCCGCCATCTCAGAGTCCCTTGAACAATGCCCGGCAAGTATGGCCTAAATCTAGTTCTTGATGGGCCGCGGAAAAACAGAACCCAACCTGCCCACAAGGTGCAGAGCCGGGGGAATGAGACACTGCACACCTGCCCCTTATCCCTGTGAGGTGCTCCCCTGCCCCTCCTCCCTTCGAGGTGCTCCCTTGCCCCCTCCTCCCTGTGAGATGCTCCCCTGCCCCTCCTCCCTTCGAGGTGCTCTCCTGCCTCCCCTCCCTTCGAGGTGCTCCCCTGCCCCCTCCTCCCTGTGAGGTGCTCCCCTGCCCCTCCTCCCTTCGAGGTGCTCCCCTGCCCCTCCTCCCTGTGAGATGCTCCCCTGCCCCTCCTTCCTGTGAGGTGCTCCCCTGTCCCTCCTCCCTGTGAGATGCTCCCCTGCCAACCCTCCATAAGAGGTGCACCCGTGCCCCCACCACCCAGTGAGATGAGCCCAATCCCAACCGGCGGACGTGGTGCGCCCGAGCCCACGCCAGCCT